>CM038706.1:1958087-1960587 GCA_021613375.1 Megaleporinus macrocephalus | reverse complement strand
TCCCGTATACAGACACTCTCAGTCAAAAGTTTGGAAACACTGTTGAAATTCAATTAAACCAACGTTAACATGTGACCTGCACAAAAAAGGTTTTATTTAATAAAACATCTTTACATACCTTATAGTATCTAGTTTGTAGTATTTCAGTGTACACTCTTTAAAGTATTATTAATATACATATAGAAAAAAATTAAATGATCAAATATCTATCTTCACCAGTAAGATCAGCAGATCTGATTAGATCAGATGTAAATAATCAGACATACAATACAAAGTAACATGAATATGTTATTGTGAGAGAAGTAGATCAGATCTTGATCCAGTTTGAAGAACAAAGTTAGGTTCCAGATTTCTCCTGGACGCCCCAGACATTGTATGAATGTGTTCAGTTCCTTCAGCAGCAAATCTTGATTTATCTTAATGAAGTACTGAGCAGTCAAAGCAGGTATTAGATGAGAACTGATAATAATACTGGGTTGTTTAGGAGAAACTTGGAAAGAGTTAAATAAACACACTGACGTATGTAAAACACTACTTACTCTATTAATACTGATTAATATTTAATAATAAAGTGTAAAAGCACTACTTACTCTATTAATACTGATTAATATTTAATAATAAAGTGTAGAAGCTCTACTTACTCTATTAATACTGATTAATATTTAATAATGAAGTGTAAAAGTACTACTTACTCTATTAATACTGATTAATATTTAATATAAAAGTGTAAAAGTACTACTTACTCTATTAATACTGATTAATATTTAATAATAAAGTGTAAAAGCTCTATTTACGCTATTAATACTGATTAATATTTAATAATAAAGTGTAAAAGTACTACTTACTCTATTAATACTAATTAATACTTAATACTAAAATGTTTACTGAGTAAATATGAGCTTTCTGTCTGGAAAATATAGCTTTTATATATAATTAAGTCCTATATATATAATGACTATATATATATATATATAGCCTCAGGATTCCAGCCTTCATATTCATAGCTATATGAACTGTGTGATGATCTCACCAATGTCCTTCCGTCGTTTGAACTCGTTAATATTAATGTTGATGATTTTGGCTGCGGTCAGCGCCTCCTGTAGAGGCCGATGGTCAGGGTGGTCAGTGGGCGTGGCCTGCCACAGTTCAGCCAATAGGAGTGGGTATTTCATCACACGCTGGACAGGCTTAATAATTAGTGACCCCATGTCCAGCAGATTGGGCTTCCCTCTATCAAACACACACACACAGACACACATATATACATATAAACACAGTACTATATATATATATATATATATATATATATATATATATATATATATATATATATATATATATATATATACACACAAGCAAGCTCACAACATACGCACACACACACACACACACACACAGATATACACACACACACAATCCCAGATACACACACACAGATATGAACACACACAGTCCCAGATATACAAACATACACACAAACACACAAGTCTTTAAACTTTCCAGTTTCAAGTTTGTACTTACTGCTGGTCATAAATCTGCCTGTAAGGAAAAAAGAGAACAGATTATTACTTTCAACACCGAGCAGCTCTACATCACTCTTATATCATCATTACTTTATTAATAATTCAGTTAATTAGTTATTAATAATTTAATTTAGTTTAAAATAAATTAGTTTATAAGACGTTTGTTGTTCTGTTTTTTTAATTTACGTCTCACTATTTGGCAGAGTGCAGACCGCACGTCTATATCTCCACACAGGCCTTTTCTCTTGAAAAGACTCACTGTCCCCTAGTGTCTGTGTTTACTAGTGTATGTGAGTGTTTCACTGCTGCCCTAGTGTGTGTAAGTTCACTAGTGTGTGTTTGTGTGTGTGTGTATGTGAGTGTTTCACTGCTGCCCTAGTGTGTGTAAGTTCACTAGTGTGTGTTTGTGTGTGTGTGTATGTGAGTGTTTCACTGCTGCCCTAGTGTGTGTAAGTTCACTAGTGTGTGTTTGTGTTTACTAGTGTATGTGAGTGTTTCACTGCTGCCCTAGTGTGTGTAAGTTTACTAGTGTGTGTTTGTGTGTGTGTGTATGTGAGTGTTTCACTGCTGCCCTAGTGTGTGTAAGTTCACTAGTGTGTGTTTGTGTGTGTGTGTATGTGAGTGTTTCACTGCTGCCCTAGTGTGTGTAAGTTCACTAGTGTGTGTTTGTGTGTGTGTGTGTATGTGGGTGTTCTACCGCCCCCTTGTGTGTGTAAGTTCACTAGTGTGTGTTTGTGTGTGTGTGTGTGTGTATGTGGGTGTTTTACCGCCCCCCTTGTGTGTGTAAGTTCACTAGTGTGTGTGTGTGTGTGTATGTGGGTGTTCTACCGCCCCCTTGTGTGTGTAAGTTCACTAGTGTGTGTGTGTATATATATGGGTGTTTTACCGCCCCCAGTGTGTGTAAGTTCACTAGTGTGTGTTTGTGTGTGTGTGTGTGTGTGTGGGTGTTTTACCGCCCCCTTGTGTGTGTAAGTTCA
>CM038706.1:1948087-1953087 GCA_021613375.1 Megaleporinus macrocephalus | reverse complement strand
ACACACACACACACAGAGCAGTGTGTATAATGTTCCACCTGTGGGATTTACCACACCTGTCCTAGTTTGGTGAAGCACCTAATACAAATATTATCACTGCTGGAACAGAACTCACCTCTCAGACCCAGTAGTGTTACAGTAACCGAGTCCGGTCCATTAACTCAGCAGTGCTTATCACTAACAGTCACCAGCCTTTCTGTTCCTCACCAGCAGTTCACACTGTGTAGAAGACCACCGGAGACTCACTATGACCTGTGATTGTACTGCACTGGAGTAAACCCACCTTCATCCTTACAAGCTTTAGTAGCTTCTACATCCAAAATCACAGCTACAGCTGACTGCTCTGTGTTACAGCGGCGGAGTTACAGAGGAAGAAGTGGGTTAGTGTTAGTGACTAGATGTTTTAGCAGCTGGTGAACATGAAGCAGTTCTGTCACATGCACAGCACTCGTTAGTGTTACTGTAGTGAACCACAGGCACTATACAAGCACTGGTTTCAGTGTGTCTGGTGTGGGAGAAGCTAACCTGGTGGTCGAACACTGGTAACCAGACAGCTACAATAATCTCTTCTTTTTAGCTGCTAAAACAAGACAACCTGGAACACCAGCTCTCTCCCAGGATCACACTACAGAGCTGTGAGATGTTCTGCTGAGTGGTGAGTGTTTGTTTAGCTCTGACCATGAAGAATAGTTTAAAACCACCAGCGTGAAAAAGTAAAGATCTCACGTGTATGGTGATAATTATCGGAATCGGCTGATTTGAACATTTTTATCGTGATAACTTTTGCGCCCGTATCGTCGAGCCCTAGACCCGGTCCACTCAGATCTTCACCGGCTGAGCACTCGCTCTGCTCCCTCGCATCCTTAAAAGCAGACTTGTGACTTTGGAATAAGATAAAGACCCCTAACAAAAGCAGGACGAAACAAATCAGCTCAAATATCAGCTTACAGAAATCTGTGTTCTGGACTGGGGAATGTTTTGGTGACACTCTCTGGACCCACTCATCCTCGTGGAAGACCCTCTCAACTGATTTGGGTCTGAATCCATCCCTGTAGATCACATGCACCATACATGCTGATGGTCTTCTCTGGGGCGGATGAGACAATGAGGCACGTCACACGACTAGAAATGTCCCACACTGGTTGGAAGAGTTGACCTCCAAGTGCTACCCTGGACCCCTTAATTCCCCAGACTTGAACCCAATTGAGCATCTGTGGGACCACCTGGATGGTGGTGTTGGCTCTATGGATCCTCCTCCACGCTCCCTCCAGCAGCTGTGGGATGTACTGCAGTCAGCATGATACCTCCAGATACCTGTGACCTCCTACCAGGACTTTACTGAGTCTCCCAGTCCATCTAGGTGGTCATAATAATGTGACTCCACTTAAAAGGCCCCACATTCTGCTCTTTTAAGCAGAACAGTGTACAGAACGCCCTGCAGAGTTCAACTCCAACCATGATTCAGGTGATGAAGTCCTTCAGGTGGATTCTGAGCATTAGAGTCAGGTGTGTTGGCGGATCTGCAGGACCAGAATTGAGCACCTTTGCTATGCAATGTCAGAAACACAGGTATCTGAGACTCTTAGTGCAACCCATTATGAGGGAGATGCTTTATGCAGCCACTTAAAGAAACACACACACACATACAGGCTGATTGGCTAGATTCGGTGAAGGTGGTGAATGTGATATCCTGCTGAACTGTTGTTTAAAGCTGTCCCAGTACGCCTGCCTGCTGCTGCTGCTGCTGCTGCTGCTGGGGCTCACAGTGTGTGTCTATTTCCCATGAAAGCGGATACGCACACGTCTCCCTGCTGTGGGCTCTGAAAGGGACCTAATGGGAACCAGCCCGAGCCCACAGGATCGCATTACGGCTGCTGAAAAATGACACGGGGGGGTCGGTGGGAGCTGGTGGGAATGACAAAGAGCGCAGGGAGTTACCCACTGACACACGTGCACGGCGCTGACACGGAGAATATTTGCACTCAGATTACTGGCTGAGTACACCGGCATGAAATTGCGTAAATACACAAAACACAAATAAACACAATATACAATCACAGAATGTAGAGAGATGCCCATCTGTCTTGTACCAGCGCTCACAGGTCCTATCATAAACACCTACCATAGAGATGTATTTATAAACACTGTAGATCATCTGATGCTGCACAGTTCATTAGTCCCCTCTACTATGTCCATAAGGACCACCAGGTCTGGATATTATGTGGGCAATGGAACGTTCTCAGTACAGCAGTAATACATACATACTGAGAATATGGTAGTGCCTCTGTTGTACCCCGTTATAAATGGATTGTTCTGGTTCTAAAATCCGATTAGACATGTTCAAATCAAGTTCTCCTGGACGCCCCAGACATTGTATGAATGTGTTCAGTTCCTTCAGCAGCAAATCTTGATTTATCTTAATGAAGTACTGAGCAGTCAAAGCAGGTATTAGATGAGAACTGATAATAATACTGGGTTGTTTAGGAGAAGCTTGGAAAGAGTTAATAAACACACTGACGTATGAAAAACACTACTTACTCTATTAATACTGATTAATATTTAATAATAAAGTGTAAAAGCACTACTTACTCTATTAATATTGATTAATATTTAATAATAAAGTGTAAAAGCTCTACTTACTCTATTAATACTGATTAATATTTAATAATAAAGTGTAAAAGCACTACTTACTCTATTAATACTGATTAATATTTAATAATAAAGTGTAAAAGCACTACTTACTCTATTAATACTGATTAATATTTAATAATAAAGTGTAAAAGCACTACTTACTCTATTAATACTGATTAATATTTAATAATAAAGTGTAAAAGCACTACTTACTCTATTAATACTGATTAATATTTAATAATAAAGTGTTTACTGAGTAAATAAAAGCTTCCTTTCTGGAATGAATAGCTTTATAAATATAATAATGTCCACAAAATCACTAATACTTTTGCACAGCACTGTATATTAATGTTAACGTACATTGTAGTGATGTATTGTTGAAAAAATCATATGATTATAAAATGTTATGCAATTACATAATTACATAAAATACGGAAAATAGGGTCAATCTAAGAGTCACTGAGTAGATTTGAGCTCGGCCGAGTTGCTGCATGGCTGGTGCGCACCGTTCTATTAATATTTATTAATAAAATAAAAACTTTTTGTCTGGAAATAAATAGCTTTTTATATATAAAATAATGTTTTCAAAGGACTAAAATGTTTTCCTGTGTATACATATTATTGCTGTTGAAAGAAAAACATGAAACTATTTTTGAGAAGGTTTCTTGATTAATTTACTGGACCATTCTGGTTCTATTTACATACATTAAAACTAAAGTAGGGTTTTGGTTCCATTTACTTACATTAAAACTAAAGTAGGGTTTTGGTTCCATTTACTTACATTAAAACTAAAGTAGGGTTTTGGTTCCATTTACTTACATTAAAACTAAAGTAGGGTTTTGGTTCTCTCCTGTAAAGTTGCAAAGATACTTGAGATATTTGGAGATATATATATATATATTGTTCATTGTGTAGGATTAATTCTGAAGGAAACTGAAAGTTTACAACAAGAAATATTGCTTCAGGTTCAAATATAGAGAACAAGACAAAATCCAATGTGACTGTAACTGAACTTTAATCTAGGCTACCACATACACAGTGTTTGCTGTTCCCAGTATGTGCTGGGGTTAGGGTCCGAAACAATACAGTCCAGGGGCTTTGATGTGTTTCCCCTGCTCAGCTGTAACACAGAGCAAACACAGCAACTCAGCAAACACGAGAAACTCGCTCAGCAAGTACTCTCAGAGAGAAACACAGCAGCACCACGTCATGTTCTCAGATTTAGGTCTGTGGAACGCTGCACACCAGCCATGCAGCAACTCGGCCGAGCTCAAATCTACTCAGTGACCCTTAGATTGACCCTATTTTACTATGTATTTACTATGTAACTATGTAATTGCATAACATAATCATGTGATTTTTCAACAATACATCAGTACAATGTACGTTAACATTAATATACAGTGCTGTGCAAAAGTATTAGTCATTTTGGAGACATTATTATATTTATAAAGCTATTCATTCCAGACAGGAAGATTTTATTTACTCAGTAAACACTTTATTATTAAATATTAATCAGTATTAATAGAGTAAGTAGAGCTTTTACACTTTATTATTAAATATTAATCAGTATTAATAGAGTAAGTAGTGTATTTACATACCTCAGTGTGTTTATTTAATCCTTCCCAAGCTTCTCCTAAACAACCCAGTATTATTATCAGTTCTCATCTAATACCTGCTTTGACTGCTCAGTACTTCATTAAGATAAATCAAGATTTGCTGCTGAAGGAACTGAACACATTCATACAATGTCTGGGGTGTCGGTAACTCTTTGCAGCATCTCTGCTGAAAGATAAATTATAAGGATTAAAAGATTTTGGGACTTAATGATCATCACTACAGATCACTAGCATCTCGAAATACCAAATATCGATATATTATGTTTGGTGATGCTGTATCGATTCTCAAAAACACAGTATTGATACACAGATTCCTGGCAGACAGTGAATCATTGAGTGTTGTGTTTAACCTCTGACCACTAGGTGGCAGTGTTGTAATCCATTTTCAGCTTAACTCCAATATTAACAAGCAGCACAAGGGTGCAGTGATATTGTAAACATTGACAAACCTGTTCATACAGTGGTGTGTTTTAATAGTAGGATTAAAAAAAATCGCAGTATCACTTGCAGTATCACAATATATCACGACCGCTGTATCACGATACGTATTGTATCGGCAGGTACTTGCCAACACACAGCCCTAATATACATATATATATATGCTGATTCTCCAGTGATGCTGTAAGTTCAGTTCATGATTATGAAGGTCAAGAAGTTCAGGTCATTTGCTGAGAACCAGCAGGCAGTCTGGAGAGAGACTGATGCTGTAATATTGATGGTGTCATGTGTGAGTCACTCTGACCTGAATGA
>CM038706.1:1935587-1943087 GCA_021613375.1 Megaleporinus macrocephalus | reverse complement strand
ACATCTGCAGTTGTTTGTATTACTATGTTTGTGAGGAGATCTATAGGTTTCTTTTGATCTTTGTACTGATGTAGGTTAATAGCACCTCAATATAACTTTATTACTCAGTTTTACAAAGAAACGTGTGACGTGTGGTGGAATCAACACGAGAGACACCCAGCAACATGTCCCCACTTTACCTGTCCTGTACTGTCCTCACAAATATACCACTACAAGAACACACACACACACACACACACACTCACACATATGAAATTATGTACACGTGTACTCGTGTATATTCACAAATATATGCATGTAGTACATATTATACATATATAAGCATGCTCTCTCTTTTTCTCTCTCTCTCTCTACCTCTCTCTCTCTCTACCTCTCTCTCTCTACCTCTCTCTCTCCTTTCCTCTCTCTCTACCTCTCTCTCTCTTTCTCTCTCTCTCTCTGTCTCTCTTTCTCTCTCTCTCTCTCTCTCTTTCTCTCTCTCTACCTCTCTCTTTCTCTCTCTCTCTCTCTCTCTCTCTCTCTCTCTCTCTCTCTCTCTCTCTCTCTCTCTCTCTCTCTCTCTCTCTCTCTCTTGTTTACGGAGTTCGGCTCCACTCTGTTTTGCATGTGTGACATCATCCCTGTGGGAATAGCTTTGTAACAACGCAACAGGTGCTTAGCATCAGCAAACTCTCCAGCTCTCACTCTCTCACTCTCTCACTCTGAACACTCTGAGCTGCAGTGGAATTCACACCGCCGGTGTTTGACAGGACAGTGACCGTCAGAGAGACTCGGAGCTACAGCCGCAGAGGCAGACATGCAGAACAGGCCCAGAGTTCAAAGCTAACCAGGTCATTTTAACCCTTTCAGCTCACAAGAGCCGGTCAGTTCCTCACTCCTGCTGGTCTGTAGCTGCTGGACTATATGAGTTCATGGGTGCTGAGTTACTCAGTACCTTTGTTGATAACACTGATCGATTATTAGGGATTCATGTACGTGATGTTTGATTTCTAACCAGCTCCACTAACCGTGAAGTTGTTCTCCTGATACATGACGGAGGTCAATGGTGAGCTCTTACTGCACTGACCTTTAAGCTTGGCGCTGTACTCGGTCTTATCCGACTGGCTCCTCCTCACCAGCGTGTTGATGCTGATGTCTCCTTTGCCTGAATCTTCATCCACGATGGTGTCGGTCCTCCTCCTCTCCAGGTACCTGAGGAACAGGCGGTTCCTGCGCTTCAGCCCTCTCTCCTTCTTCTTCTCTGATTCGTTCTCCTGCTCGTTCCCACCGGGTTCTTTAGGGTCCATTCTGACCCACAATCCCTCTGTTCCGACAGGAGAGAGAGAGAAAGAAGGAGAGAGAGAGAGAGAGGGAGAGAGAGGGAGCTGCTGGGAAGGGAAACAGGTGCAGCACTGTTGCTGCTGTGTACACACACTCACACTGCTCAGGTAACTCCGCCCCCTCTCTACTTTACCTGCCCCAGGAGAGACTGCAGGCTCCACCCACTCACCTGCCCTGCCATTCCTGCTCACTGGAGAGAGCGAGCGAGAGAGAGAGAGGAGGTGGGGGGGAACTTAATGAGGGAAAGAAAGAGAGAGCGAGGAAAAAAGAAACACTGAGAGATAAAGAGGGGGTGAGAAAGACAGAATGAGAAAGAGGAGAGAGAAAAGAGTGAGAAAGTGTGAGAGCAGAGGGTAAGAAAGACAAAAGAAAGACGGAGAGTGTAAGAGAAAGTGGGGAAAAGGGAAAGAAAGAAAGATGTAAAGAAAAAGAGAGAGAGTTAAAGAAAGAAGGAGAGAGAGAGAGAGAGAGAGAGAGAGAGAGAGGCATGCAGTGAAGTTGGTCAACATGCAACTACTCAGATGACTACTGTGTGTCTGCTGCATTAAAACCTATAAATAATATTATAACATATAAAATACATAATTAATAATTAAATGCTTATATATATATATATATATGTGTGTGTGTGTGTGTGTGTGTGTGTGTGTGTGTGTGTGTGTGTGTGTGTGTGTGTGCGCAGAAGATTACTCTGGGAGTTTCATAGATCAGCTTACTGAGTTCTTTTTAAATTTAAAATTGTAAATGATAAAATGTCTTATGTTAGCTGGCTAGCTAACTCAATAGCTTTACTTTGTATGTGTGTGTGTGTGTGTGTGTGTGTGTGTGTGTGTGTGTGTGTGTGTGTGTGTGTGTGTATGTGTCCTAAAAGCAGTCCCTTTGGATCTGCTGGTGCTGAAGGTAAATGACCACAAGATTGGTTACCTAACAACATTGACGAAGAGGCAACAGGAATACAAACCATGGAGACACATGTGACCGAACTAAACCCTCAGCAAACACAAACACACACACACACACATACACACACACACACTCACATACACACTTACACATACACACATACACATACACACACACACACACACACACACACACACTCACATACACACTTACACATACACACATACACATACACACATACACATACACACACACATACACATACACATACACATACACACACACACACACACACGTACACACATACACATACACACGTACACACATACACATACACACATACACACATACACATACACATACACACACACATACACATACACATACACACACACACACTCACATACACACTTACACATACACACATACACAAACACACACACACACACACACACACACACTCACATACACACTTACACATACACACATACACACATACACATACACACACACATACACATACACTTACACATACACACATACACAAACACACACACACACACACACACACACACACACTCACATACACACTTACACATACACACATACACATACACACATACACATACACACACACATACACATACACATACACATACACACACACACACACACACGTACACACATACACATACACACGTACACACATACACATACACACATACACATACACATACACACACACATACACATACACATACACACACACACACACGTACACACATACACATACACACACACATACACATACACACATACACACACACACACACACATACACATACACATACACATACACATACACATACACACATACACACACATACATACACATACACACACACACACACACACACACACACACACACACACACAGACATTCACATACACACATGTTTTTTCTGTGAATTGCTGGGCTATTGTACTTCCACTTCCTGTAAATTTACAAGGTGCCCACAATGTGGCATAAACCTGGTACACTCACACACACACACACACACACACACACACACACACACACACACTAATATACAATAATAAGTATCACACTGTAGATTTAAATATTATTATAAACTTATATTGTTAATGTTTTGGGGAAAACAGTGTGTTATTATATAAGTAATATAAATTAATATACTATAATAACTATAATAACTATAATAACTATTCATAATCACTGAATCACCACTGTTAGATATGAGGTGGTCTCGGGGGTCGCTCTGCTGTAACAGTGCAGTAAAAGTTAATGTTATACAGGGGGCTGTGGTTGGGCTTATTCTGTAGATAACCTCACAGATCAATGACATCATAAAGGTTCTCCATGCCTGTGTCAACACTGGAAAAATATACCCCCCCCACCCCACCCCACCCCCACCCCCACCGTGCGTCAGAGTCACCGTTACAGCGAGAGGCTTATCAGTAACAGAGCAATACTTACACTCACTGGCCATTTTATTAGAAACACCTCCCCCCA
The DNA here is from genome assembly GCA_021613375.1 of Megaleporinus macrocephalus. NCBI lineage: Eukaryota > Metazoa > Chordata > Actinopteri > Characiformes > Anostomidae > Megaleporinus > Megaleporinus macrocephalus. The sequence goes on along the minus strand of CM038706.1, from coordinate 1,939,330 downwards.
ACACTTACACTCACTTGCCATTTTATTAGAAACACCTCACTTATACTTTCACTGACTGGCCACTTTATTAGAAACACCTCACTTATACTTCCACCGACTGGCCACTTTATTAGAAACAGTTAGTGGCCTTGTACTTCCCCTGAATGGCCACTTTATTAGAAACACCTTCCTTATCCTTCCACTGATTGGCCACTTTATTAGAAACACCTCCTTTATACTTCCACTGACTGGTCACTTTATTAGAAACACCTCCCTTATACTTTCACTGACTGGTCACTTTATTAGAAACACCTCCCTTATACTTCCACTCACTGGCCACTTTATTAGAAACACCTCCCTTATACTTCCACTGACTGGCCACTGTATTAGAAACACCTCCTTGGTACTTCCATTGACTTTATTAGAAGCACCTACCTTGTATACTTCCACTGAGTGGCCACTTTATTAGAAACACATCTTTTATAAATACCTGCCATGTAGAGATGACTGGGTATATAGTGTATCCTCAGTGAGGAGTGATATTATAATATTATAATTCCATTCATACAGTCATGGTCATTCATAGCCCCCCATATACTCTCATATAAGGACCCCGGTTATCAGACCGAGTTGGCTGCAAATAAGACCCCGTCCTTCAGAGGAAGAGCAAAGCAAACAAGAACTTCAGCTGAACAGAAACACATCTTATCAATGATTTACTGTGTTGAGTTCAGATGTGTAATAGATATACGAGCTTAGTCTCTAATATCAGCTGGAGCTCCTGTACAGGTACAGAACAGGTAATAACAGTGGAACTCATTTAATTACATCCAGAAAAGATTCCTCCTGATTTAACTTCTCAGTAAATATGTGATCAAAGAAACTCCAGTCTGAACTGCCACAGCTGTGGTTATGAAAGTGTGTCTCCGGTCTGGCGGTCTCGGCTCTCCTTTCATGAGGGACGGAGTATTCAGGTTATTCTGGTATGGTCACCTGGCGTAAGGGCAGTGACACTCCAGCGTGGCAGCGCTGCTAACAGGGATGCTCGCTGCACAGGACCAGTTCGGGTTTCTATTGTTGTAACTGAACACACAGCAGTTCACACATTCATATCTAGAACAAGGAGAACCATCTCAAACCGTGTTCCCTGCAGACCGTACGAGACTAATTACATACAGGAACTACTGGTAAATCACAGAGCAGTGAGTGGATCAGATGTGGGTCAGACATTCACATAGGGGTCCACATTCAATAGCAGTGTTTCAGAGTCGAGGCAGTAGTGGAGGTAGGAAGGGTTCTTCTCAGTAGGACTGTCTTCCTCCTTCGTAACCCAGCTCACAATAATGGATATATATATATATATATATATATATATATATATATGCCTGTGTGTGTGTGTGTGTTGTGCTGGTGTGAGTGGATCAACACAGCAGTGCTGCTGTTGGAGTGTTTAAACACCTGAGTGTCACTGCTGGACTGAGAATGGTCCACCAACCAAAACTATCCAGACAGCAGTGTCCTGTGGGCGGCGTCCTGTGTCCACTGATGAAGAACTAGAGGAACACAAACTGTGCAGCAGCAGATGAGCTACTGTCTCTGACTTTACATCTACAAGGTGGACCAGCAAGTAGTAGGAGTGTCTAATAGAGTGGACAGTGAGTGGACACAGTGTTTAAACACTCCAGCAGCAGCACTGCCAAGTCTGATCTACTCACACCAGCACAACACACACTACTAAAACACCATCACCACGTCAGTGTCACTGCAGTGCTGAGAATGATCCACCTCCCTAATAGTATCTGCTCTGTGGTGGTTATTCTTATCAAAAACAATTATTACTCAGCACTAATTAATCTAATTAATAAATTAATTGACACTGCGGTGTATGTGATAATTGAGCTCTGGAGCAATGAGGAAGCAGCTTTCTGACCTGCTGACCATCTACTTCTAGCAGAGCTGGACCAAGGTTGGGAAGATCGTGAAGAACCTCAACCATCCCAATGGATGATAGACTTAACATACTTTGAACATTCTGACCAGCAGCTTCATGAGGAGCCACATGAGCTGCTTCTCTAACAGGACTGAAGAAGATAGTGTAGATGTTGAGATCTTGTTCTGATAAACAGGTTTGGTGGTTTTATAGCTCTTAGAAAAATATACATTCTCATTTTTACATTTAAATACACTCAAATGTTTGTTTTAGTAATATTTGTGTACATGGGCTCCAACTATGTGTCTCTTAACACATTCACATCTAAACATCTTTATAACTATGAAAATATAATCGCTGTCCAAAAAATAAGAAAAAGAAGTGTCTCAAAATGCTAACTTTACAGGAGAGGCCAGGGGTCTTCACTTTCAGTGTAAGTCAATGGAACCAGAATGTTTTCTAAGCTATTTTGGAGTATTTCTATTGGTCCATTCATTGTGAATTTATTAAACAGTGTAAACAGCAGCTCCTGCGTTCAAATGATGTAGAAAAATAAAAATGGACAGCGGCCGTGTATATTCAGTTCTGTGTCTCGAAACTTTTGACTGGTACTGTTAGTATCAAATAACCTTTGATTTGATCCTAAAAGGTCTTGTACCAGCTTAAATCACTCGATTACTTCTTCTGCTTTGCGTGACGGGATGTTGAAGTGAGGTCACTGCACTGCAGCTGGCAAAACAATGTAATAATAATTTTATTCAAATGAACCAGAACTAATAGTGTAATAGAACTAACAGAACTAATAGTTTAATAGAACTAATAGAACTAATAGTTTAATAGAACTAATAGTTTAATAGAACTAACAGAACTAATAGTTTAATAGAACTAACAGAACTAATAGTTTAATAGAACTAATAGTTTAATAGAACTAACAGAACTAATAGTTTAATAGAACTAACAGAGCTAATAGTTTAATAGAACTAATAGAACTAACAGAACTAATAGTTTAATAGAACTAACAGAACTAATAGTTTAACAGAACTAATAGTTTAATAGAACTAACAGAGCTAATAGTTTAATAGAACTAATAGTTTAATAGAACTAACAGAACTAATAGTTTAATAGAACTAATAGAACTAATAGTTTAATAGAACTAATAGTTTAATAGAACTAACAGAGCTAATAGTTTAATAGAACTAATAGAACTAACAGAACAAATAGTTTAATAGAACTAATAGTTTAATAGAACTAACAGAACTAATAGTTTAATAGAACTAACAGAACTAATAGTTTAATAGAACTAACAGAACTAATAGTTTAATAGAACTAATAGAACTAACAGAACTAATAGTTTAATAGAACTAACAGAACTAATAGTTTAACAGAACTAATAGTTTAATAGAACTAACAGAGCTAATAGTTTAATAGAACTAATAGTTTAATAGAACTAACAGAACTAATAGTTTAATAGAACTAATAGAACTAATAGTTTAATAGAACTAATAGTTTAATAGAACTAACAGAGCTAATAGTTTAATAGAACTAATAGAACTAACAGAACAAATAGTTTAATAGAACTAATAGTTTAATAGAACTAACAGAACTAATAGTTTAATAGAACTAACAGAACTAATAGTTTAATAGAACTAACAGAACTAATAGTTTAACAGAACTAATAGTTTAATAGAACTAACAGAACTAATAGTTTAACAGAACTAATAGTTTAATAGAACTAACAGAACTAATAGTTTAATAGAACTAACAGAGCTAATAGTTTAATAGAACTAATAGAACTAACAGAACTAATAGTTTAATAGAACTAACAGAGCTAATA
>CM038706.1:1895587-1933087 GCA_021613375.1 Megaleporinus macrocephalus | reverse complement strand
CTGTTTCAGAGTGGTCAGTTTTACTGGTTTACTGTTTTAAAGTGGTCAGTTTTTACTGGTTTACTCTTTCAATGTGGTCAGTTTTACTGGTTTACTGTTTCAGAGTGGTCAGTTTTTACTAGTTTACTGTTTCAGAGTGGTCAGTTTTACTGGTTTACTCTTTCAAAATGGTCAGTTTTACTGGTTTACTCTTTCAAAGTGGTCAGTTTTACTGGTTTACTCTTTCAAAATGGTCAGTTTTACTGGTTTACTCTTTCAAAGTGGTCAGTTTTACTGGTTTACTGTTTCAAAGGGGTCAGTTTTACTGGTTTACTGTTTCAAAGGGGTCAGTTTTACTGGTTTGCAGTTTTAAAGTGGTCAGTTTTTACTGGTTTAATTCTGTGTGTGCTGTGTAAGGGGGTGTGCCGAGCTGGCAGGTAGGCGGGAATAAGGACTGTGTTACCAGATGATGTCACCTCGTAACAGAGAGTTTCTCCCTCTTGTGTGAACTTTGGGCTTCAGATCTCTGCAGAATGTTTACATGCACAAAAGCTACAACACAGTGAAGAAAGGAGGGAAACCAGAACTGGACCTTTTAAACTCTTTAAACTCAAAAGTGGTTTAAACTCCTGAAAGCTTCTAGTGCTGATGAGCGCTGACATCACAACCAGGTGATATAATGTGTGTCTACATCACTGCGGCCTCTACGTAACCTGATCAGGTTCTAATATGATCACTTACTGCAAATCAATAAAGTAAACACGGTCATTTGTATCATAAACTTTAAAAGGTCAGGGGTCTCCAGTCTCACGACCACCAGGGGGCGTATCGGAGTCAGTTTCCTGAGCGCTGGGACGAGGCAGTCCAGAGGAGTGAGGACCTAAATAGCTGCTACGGATCCACAGCTTTCGGGACGCTCTGGAAAAGAAGAAACACAAAAAGAAGACTGACAAAAGCGCTCGGCACGTTACCATGGAGACGGAGAAGAAGAAGAGGAGGAGGAAGAATAGAGGCTGAAGTGAGACGCATTTAGACCCAGTCTCTATACCAGCTGCAGGAGAAAGACCTAGCACTGATCAGGTATGAGGAGCAGGTGTGGGTGGTGACCAGAGGCCAGCAGAGGAGCCTAAATCAGTACTCCAGTAAAAGTATAGATACATAGTAATAGTAGAAATACTAAACAACAGTACCTTCATATAAAACTACCAGAGTAAAAGTACTACTACTGAAGTACTGAGTAACTTATAGAACTGCAGTGAGGCTTCTTAGTAAATCCAGCATCTCTCAGCTCAGGAACTGAAATCTGTTTTTATTATATTTATAAATTTGGTCTAAAAATAAAACACTGAAGCTCAAAAGAGATCTGACCAATCAGAGAGCAGCACAGATTTAATCATCATAAAGACATGAAGATAAATATAAATCAAATTTGGGCTGAAAGAGCTGAAATGTAAATGAGTAAAAAGTAGATTTTGTTACTCACTAATATACTCGAGTAAAAGTAAAAGTATTATTATCAGGAAATACTCAGGAATAAAGGTAGACTAGCCTAAATCAGTAACCTAATAATAGTACTGATACTAATACTGACATGAGGGAAAGAATAAATACCTTGATATTAGACAAAATGAGTAAAAGTGCAAAGGTATCAGGTAAAAACTACTTAAATACTGAGTAACTTATAGAACTTCTATTACTATAGTACTCCAATTTTCTTTTATTATTTTAGTCTAAAATAAAACATTAAAGTTCTAAAGTCGGAGATGTGACCAATCAGAGAGCAGCACAGATTTAGTCAACATTAAACATGATCTTTTTAAAACATAGTAGCTAAAATATGAAGGGCTGGAAGGTAAGTCAGTAAAAAGTAGATTCCTTTACTCACTAATACACTCGAGTAGAAGTAAAAGTATTAGTATTAGAAAATACTCAGGAACAGTGGTAGCTAGAGTAGCCTATATCAATACTTCAGTAATAGTACTGATACTCAGATTAAATACTAACACAAGTAAAATTATTTTCATGAAAACAATTGAATACTAATAATAATAATAATAATAATAAATAGTAATAATATAATGAATATTAATTATGTATAATGAAATGAAACAGTACAGGTAAATTGTGGTAGGGGGGCGGGGTTGTGGCAGCCACAAGTTTACAAAGTAAAAAAAAAAAGAAATACAATGCAGCAGACGTTCTTATTTAATATTTTTATATTTTTTCTTATTATATATATATATATATATATATATATATGTATATATATATATATATATATATATATATATATATAGAGAGAGAGAGAGAGAGCGAGAGAGAGAAAACAAAAAAGAGAAGAGATAAGTGATATTTTTAAGCTAAACAATGAGATTAAATATAAAACATACAAAGGTGAATAAAAAATAATACTAAGAAAAAAATAGATAAATAGTAATGAAAGTAACAGACAATGAGTATGGTAGGCAAAAAATGTGATTACCTAATTAAATAAATACAGGTAGAGGCCCTCAAGGATTAGTCAGTTTATGGACAAATGTGATAATTGGTTAAATTGGTAAAGAACCGGTTGGTAAAGTTCTGTAAAATTTAGGAGTTGAACCCCTTAGTGTGAATTTAATTTTTTCCAATTTAAGAAAGGACATTAAATCAGATAACTACATGGTCTGAAGGGGGCGATGGAGATTTCCAATGTAGGAGTAAACGTCTCCGAGCTATTAAGGATGAAAAAGACAAAATGTTTAATTTATAGTCAGATACGTTTAAACAGTTCAATGGGATTCCAATTAGAGCTATCAAGGGGCAGGGGTCTGTACCAGCACCCAAAGCATCAGACATCACTGTAAAAAAACTGGACCAATAGTTTTGAAGTTTTGGGCAAGACCAGAACATGTGAGTGAGGTCAGCTAAAGCTACCGAACATCTGTCCCACTTAGAGTCTATTCCAGGGATATATTTAGATAATTTCATTTTACATAAATGCATTCTATGCAAAACCTTGAACTGTATGAAATTAAGATAACACGAGACTAAAGATAATTAACTTCATTCACAGCTTTTTCCCACCAAACATCCTGAAATGTTTTTCCCAAAACCCTTTTTTCTTATTGTATTAGTGTAATATAAAATGTGAATGCCCCAAAGTCAGAGAAGGGACCAATCACAGAGCAGCACAGATTATTATTTGGATTAAATGAAAAAGACAAATGGACCGCAATCAGACGTCTGAATATATATTATTAATTTAATACCTGCTCTGTGGTGGTCCTGTGGGGGTCCTGATCATTAAAGAACACAGTAATAAAGTATACAGAGAATAATAATAATAATAGACCAATAATAATAATGTTGGGCATAATTTTCTATGCATAATTTTTATAACACAGGCTTTATGATGCATAACAACATTATCATCTACATTTATCATCTTCTTCTATGAGCAGATATTGTAAGATATAAGATATAAGATATTATAAGATATTATAAGATATAAGATATTATAAGATATTATACGTTATAAGACATAAGATATAAGATATTATAAGATATAAGATATTATAAGATATTATACGTTATAAGACATAAGATATAAGATATTATAAGATATTATAAGATACAAGATATAAGATATTATAAGATATAAGATATTATAAGATATAAGATATTATAAGATATTATAAGATACAAGATATAAGATATTATAAGATATAAGATATTATAAGATATTATAAGATACAAGATATAAGATATTATAAGATATAAGATATTATAAGATATAAGATATTATAAGATATTATACGTTATAAGACATAAGATATAAGATATTATAAGATATTATAAGATACAAGATATAAGATATTATAAGATATAAGATATTATAAGATATAAGATATTATAAGATATTATAAGATACAAGATATAAGATATTATAAGATATTATAAGATATTACACTCCTGCTGTGTAAAGTAATATGGATTTCATTATCTCTACTCAGGAGACAGTATATTTCCTGGACAGATGAAGAAGTTCCTCAGCGGTTCGGCCCTCCAGCACCGCGTCTACTGTTACTGCAGTCGTACTGGGGCAGACGTCGTTACTGCAGTACAGGTTCAGACTCCTCTACACAGCTCTGCTGACGAGCCACTGAGCGAGGAGTGGAACCTGGAACGGGTGTGTTGGTGTTTAGGGATCAGCCAGTATGGAACAGCCTGCATGCTGGTTGGTGGTGTTGGCTCATGCTAAAGCTCCAGCTCTGTGTGTGTGAAAGCAAATAAAGGCCCGGCACACACAGGCCGGTGTGTAAACAGCAGCGAGTGTGGAAACACACCAACACAGTAATGGAGGTGACACAGCTAAACTACACAACCCCTAAACAACCTCCAGAGGAGACACTGTAACAGCGCAGCTCAGCAGTGCTATTAGCTAATCCAGAGTGTGTGAGTGATGTACTAAAAGTGAGAAAGTCATATATTGTGAACTCGACAGCTGTCGTTTACACTGTGTGAGAATTTCATGATGAACGGACCAATAGAAATGCTCCAAAATTACATAATAAATCATTCTGGTTCCATTGACATTGAGAGAGGAAAGTTTTTGGCCTCTCAAAAAAGGTTGCAATTTTATAAACATCACTTTTAGTTGGACATTATGAGAGAACAACAACCTTCTTCACTTTTAATGTAAGTCAATGGAACCAGAATTTTTATTTTTAAGATGGTATTTACAGTGGTGGTAATGATGTTCACAGTGGTGGTGTTGATGGTGTTTACAGTGGTGGTAATGATGTTCACAGTGGTGGTGTTGATGGTGTTTACAGTGGTGGTAATGATGTTCACAGTGGTGGTGTTGATGGTGTTTACAGTGGTGGTAATGATGTTCACAGTGGTGGTGTTGATGGTGTTTACAGTGGTGGTAATGATGTTCACAGTGGTGGTGTTGATGGTGTTTACAGTGGTGGTAATGATGTTCACAGTGGTGGTGTTGATGGTGTTTACAGTGGTGGTAATGATGTTCACAGTGGTGGTGTTGATGGTGTTTACAGTGGTGGTAATGATGTTCACAGTGGTGGTGTTGATGGTGTTTACAGTGGTGATAATGATGTTTACAGTGGTGGTGTTGATGGTGTTTACAATGGTGGTGATGGTGTTTACAGTGGTGGTGTTGATGGTGTTTACAGTGGTGGTGATGGTGTTTACAGTGGTGGTGTTGATGGTGTTTACAGTGGTGGTAATGATGTTCACAGTGGTGGTGTTGATGGTGTTTACAGTGGTGGTAATGATGTTTACAGTGGTGGTGTTGATGGTGTTTACAGTGGTGGTAATGATGTTCACAGTGGTGGTGTTGATGGTGTTTACAGTGGTGGTAATGATGTTCACAGTGGTGGTGTTGGTGTTTACAGTGGTGGTAATGATGTTCACAGTGGTGGTGTTGATGGTGTTTACAGTGGTGATAATGATGTTTACAGTGGTGGTGTTGATGGTGTTTACAATGGTGGTGATGGTGTTTACAGTGGTGGTGTTGATGGTGTTTACAGTGGTAGTGATGGTGTTTACAGTGGTGGTGTTGATGGTGTTTACAGTGGTGGTAATGATGTTCACAGTGGTGGTGTTGATGGTGTTTACAGTGGTGGTAATGATGTTTACAGTGGTGGTGTTGATGGTGTTTACAGTGGTGGTGATGCTGTTTACAGTGGTGGTGATGATGGTGTTTACAGTGGTGGTGATGGTGTTTACAGTGGTGGTGTTGATGGTGTTTATAGTGGTGGTGATGTTGTTTACAGTGGTGTTGATGGTGTTTACAGTGGTGGTGATGGTGTTTACAGTGGTGGTAATGTTTACAGTGGTGGTGATGTTTACAGTGGTGGTGATGGTGTTTACAGTGGTGGTGATGATGGTGTTTACAGTGGTGGTGTTGATGGTGTTTACAGTGGTGGTGATGGTGTTTACAGTGGTGGTGTTGATGGTGTTTACAGTGGTGGTGATGTTTACAGTGGTGGTGATGTTGTTTACAGTGGTGTTGATGGTGTTTACAGTGGTGGTGATGATGGTGTTTACAGTGGTGGTGATGGTGATGTTTACAGTGGTGGTGATGGTGTTTACAGTGGTGGTGATGATGTTTACAGTGGTGATGTTGTTTACAGTGGTGATGATGTTTACAGTGATGGTGTTTACAGTGGTGATGGTGATGTTTACAGTGGTGAGGATGTTTACAGTGGTGGTGATGGTGTTTACAGTGGTGGTGATGTTTACAGTGGTGGTGATGGTGATGTTTACAGTGGTGGTGATGTTTACAGTGGTGATGGTGTTTACAGTGATGGTGATGTTTACAGTGGTGGTGATGATGTTTACAGTGGTGGTGATGTTTACAGTGATGGTGTTTACAGTGGTGGTGATGTTTACAGTGATGGTGTTTACAGTGGTGATGGTGATGTTTACAGTGGTGATGATGTTTACAGTGGTGGTGATGGTGATGTTTACAGTGGTGGTGATGTTTACAGTGGTGATGGTGTTTACAGTGGTGGTGATGATGGTGTTTACAGTGGTGGTGTTGATGGTGTTTACAGTGGTGGTGATGTTTACAGTGGTGGTGTTGATGGTGTTTACAGTGGTGGTGATGTTTACAGTGGTGGTGATGTTGTTTACAGTGGTGTTGATGGTGTTTACAGTGGTGGTGATGATGGTGTTTACAGTGGTGGTGGTGGTGATGTTTACAGTGGTGTTGATGGTGTTTACAGTGGTGGTGATGATGGTGTTTACAGTGGTGGTGATGGTGTTTACAGTGGTGGTGATGGTGTTTACAGTGGTGGTGATGATGTTTACAGTGGTGATGTTGTTTACAGTGGTGATGATGTTTACAGTGATGGTGTTTACAGTGGTGATGGTGATGTTTACAGTGGTGAGGATGTTTACAGTGGTGGTGATGGTGTTTACAGTGGTGGTGATGTTTACAGTGGTGGTGATGGTGATGTTTACAGTGGTGGTGATGTTTACAGTGGTGATGGTGTTTACAGTGATGGTGATGTTTACAGTGGTGGTGATGATGTTTACAGTGGTGGTGATGTTTACAGTGATGGTGTTTACAGTGGTGATGGTGATGTTTACAGTGGTGATGATGTTTACAGTGGTGGTGATGGTGATGTTTACAGTGGTGGTGATGTTTACAGTGGTGATGGTGTTTACAGTGATGGTGATGGTGATGTTTACAGTGGTGGTGATGATGTTTACAGTGGTGGTGATGATGTTTACAGTGGTGGTGATGTTTACAGTGGTGGTGATGATGTTTACAGTGGTGGTGATGATGTTTACAGTGGTGGTGATGTTTACAGTGATGGTGTTTACAGTGGCGGTGATATTTACAGTGATGGTGTTTACAGTGGTGGTGATGGGAACACGGGGTCATGATGTCCCAAATATAGACATTGTTTTGATGTTATGATGAATGAACCAATGGAAATGCTCCAAAGTAGATTGAAAAAAAATCTGGTTCCATTGATTTGCATTAATAGTTAAAGGTTTCATATTTCTATATATACAAATAAACACACACACACACATATATATATACAGTTATTTAGCGTGATTGGATGTAAAACACTCCATTCTAGACAAACTCCCAGTTCAATGTGTCTAAAAGCTCCCTCACAGAAGGACAGCACATGAAATGATTTAGAATTTGCTGCCTGATGGTCTAATACTGGATTGAGATACGCTTTGGCCTGAAATCTATTTTAAAAAAGGTCAAATAAAGCAAAGTAAACAGAGAAGCACAAACAAGAAGATACACCACTTTCAGTGTTACATATAAACTCAGAAGACGTGTAGTTTCACTGGTGGGTTTGATAGTAATTTAAATATCTGTATTTGAGAAATTGTGATGTCTGGTTACCATCACCACCACTGTAAAGAGTTTCTCTCTCATTTCTCACCAAACCCCTCTGGATCACTTCGTCTCCAACGAAGAAACACTGCAGAAATAACAACAAACGTGAAATTTCTGTATAAGCTCCACCCACCGCTCAACTCTGGAAGCCTCCACATACATTTCAGCAAAATCCTGAAATACACACTGTAAACACAGCTGTTTACACTAACAGGTATTAATAGGAGTTGGAGCTGCAGGCCGGGCGTGGCTGCCATTCCTTTTCTGGCTGTTTAAACTTTAATCCTGTGGTTGAACTGCTGGTGGATCTGCTGTCGTCTCTGATGAGTTCATTCTGAATAATTTCTGTAACTGATATTGTAAGGAGCATACACCATATGTATGTAGAGACCTGACCACCACACCTATGTGAACTGATGCCCCATTGTACATTCAGGTTCTATCAACAAGTGTCTGATCACCAGTAAGATCAGCAGATCTGATTAGAACAGATGTAAATAATCAGATATACAATACAAAGTATCATGAATATGTTATTGTGAGAGAAGTAGATCAGATCTTGATCCAGTTTGAAGAACAAAGTTAGGTTCCAGATTTCTCCTGGACGCCCCAGACATTGTATGAATGTGTTCAGTTCCTTCAGCAGCAAATCTTGATTTATCTTAATGAAGTACTGAGCAGTCAAAGCAGGTATTAGATCAGAACTGATAATAATACTGGGTTGTTTAGGAGAAGCTTGGAAAGAGTTCAATAAACACACTGACTTATGGAAAACACTACTTACTCTATTAATATTAATATTTAATAATAAAGTGTAAAAGTACTACTTACTCTATTAATACTGATTAATATTTAATAATAAAGTGTAAAAGCTCTACTTACTCTATTAATACTGATTAATATTTAATAATAAAGTGTAAAAGCTCTACTTACTCTATTAATACTGATTAATATTTAATAATAAAGTGTAAAAGCTCTACTTATTCTATTAATACTGATTAATATTTAATAATAAAGTGTAAAAGCTCTATTTACTCTATTAATACTGATTAATATTTAATAATAAAGTGTTTACTGAGTAAATAAAAACTTCCTGTCTGGAATAAAATAGCTTTTTATATATAATAATATCCTCAAGTGACTAAAACTATTACACAGTGCTGTATATCCAACAGTTTACAGTCTCTCCTCCAGCAGTACTCCTGAAATCAGAGGCTATATTAGGGAGTTTGACTCTTTTGTCTTCTAGGAATGCTTTAACATTGGACGTTGGAACACTGCTGTGAGGAATTGATAGCATTCAGCCACTACAGCATTAATGAGGGCAAGCACTGATGATGTCATATGGATCATAAGTCATGAGAAAAAAAACTTTCACAAATATATTGTTATTATAATTATAAATATAAATATGTAATTATATTTCTGTAATGAAATGAACATTCTTGTGGTAGGTGTTAGTTATTAGTATTATTCGTTTTTGTATGTATGTATATTATGTCATTTTTCTTGTAATAACAAGATATTTTCTCAGAATTACAAAACATTTTTATCTCTATGACACATTTTCTAATAATATCGAGACGCTGAAGCTTTATTTTTATTGTGTTGGGTCTCAGTGCTGGGTCTCCTCAAAGAATTCTGAGCAACCAAATCTAATTTAGACCTTTTACATCAATTAAAAATAAATAAAAGTAATTCAATTTTGAATATTTATATTTGTATGACTTTGATCTTTTATCAGGTCTTCATTGTTTACCTGAGATCATCATAGTAGCTGTTGATACACATAATAAACCCATAAACAAGGACATTAATACACATAAACAGGGAGACAGTATTCGACCACTGACATAATACTTATAAAGGACAAGTCCAACCACACACTGAAATTTAATGTTCAGCCACTTTGACTCTGACTCTGGAGCCATTTTGTTCTCCATGTTCTCCATTTACAGAAGTCTGTACCGCATATGACCGATAGATGGCGGAGCGACACAACGAACCGGTTAATTCCCACCCGTTTTCACACAAGCCCCGCCTCCTGCGCGCGGATAGGCCCATCCAGCTCCGCCTCCTCAGAATCAGAACCAGATTTGCTGTTTGTATCGCTTTGGTACTGAATCCACAATACAGACCATAATTTACAGACAATGAACAAAATAAATACAAATAATAAACAACATACCGTCTACACACACCGGCCACTGTATCAGCTCCACTCTGATCAGGACCCCCACAGGACCACCACAGAGCAGATACTATTAGGGAGGTGGGTCATTCCCATCACTGCAGTGATGTGTGTTGTGCTGGTGTGAGTGGATCAGACACAGCAGTGCTGCTGCTGCTGGAGTGTTTAAACACCTCAGTGTCTCTGCTGTACTGAGAATCGTCCACCAACCAAAACTATCCAGACAGCAGTGTCCTGTGGGCGGCGTCCTGTGTCCACTGATGAAGAACTAGAGGAACACAAACTGTGCAGCAGCAGATGAGCTACTGTCTCTGACTTTACATCTACAAGGTGGACCAGCAAGTAGTAGGAGTGTCTAATAGAGTGGACAGTGAGTGGACACAGTGAGTGTCCCTGGGCAGTAAAGGTGTAGGAGGATGTACTGCAGTCCCATGTTGACTTGATCATCCACTGACATGCAGGCAAACTGCAGGTGGTCCAGCAGATGTCAGGTGGGCCAACACGAGTCGTTCAAATTACTTCATGACCACAGATGTGAGAGTGACCAGCTTGTGGTCATTCAGTCCTGAGATAGAGGGCTTCTTGGGGATCGAGATGATGGTGGAGGGGATGTCACACGACTTCAGGGGTCTCTTTCACTAGAACTCACTATTTGTTTATATTTATAACAGTTTATACACTGGAATTTAAACACGGACAAACAGTCCCCCCCCCCCCCACACACACACACACACACACACAAACACACACACACTAACTTTACTCTGACTTTTAAATGCAATGATTCATGTTGTGGGGACCAGCTTGTGGTACCCCAAGGCAGAAAGGTCCCCACTGTGTAGCATAAACCTGGTACAAACACACACACACACACACAAACAAAATATAATAATTAGCACATATACTCAGCTTAAACTGACAAACAACAATATTACTAATCAATAAACAGGCCTTTTTTAAGGGCGGGCGCCTACCATGAGCCTCGGGGCGTGGCCATTCGCATGACCACGCCTCCTATTCATTCACGAGCCAGTTATCTACAACATATTTTTGTGTTCACATCAATATTTATTAAGATTCAAGATTGTCATGTGTACCGCAGAACATATGTTACACTGTACAATTAAATTATTACTTTGCTGTTCCTCCATTCACCAATAGATAAAGATAACAAAAAAGAAATAATAAAAATATATACAAAATATACAAAGTATAAGAAGTTTAAAGTAAATAAAAGTATTTTTATAGTTAAAAGTAAATAAATAAAAGTTATGTGTGCTTTAATGTGCAAGTATGAGGAGCAGCAGACAAACATACCGAAGAACAAAAGAAGAAAAAATTATAAATAATCTCTAACATTTCTGTTTCTTCAGAGCAGAAAACTAAACCACCAGCCAATCCCGACGCGAGCTGGGCGGGTTCTGGTTTTCTAGCCAATCCCAGCGCGGGATGGGGGCGGGGCGTGTACGAAAACGGGTGTGAAGTAGAAAGGGGCGCTTCTCCCGCTTGACACGCGAGCAGGAAGCGACGCACGGCAAAATAATGCGCGCGCTGTTCCGGTGGTCGGTGCGCGTCGGAGCTGAGGTCCTCCGTCCTGCCGGTGCGGGTGGTCGGGCAGGTGTTGGTGGTCTCTGCGGTGTTAGTGGGGTCGGTACCGTTAAAATGCTGCATTACCGGACAGAGGAGAGGGGCCGCCCGAACTCGGCCCAGTACAGGATTTACTTTAGTAAGTGGGCTGCGCGCACGTGCAGCAAACAAACACAAACACGGCGTTTATCAGCAGAGGTCACGTAAACGGGCTGCACGCGCATCCGGTTTGAAACGTGAAACAGAAAATATTCCCGGGAAAACAGAAGTCTGGAAAAGATGAGGATTTAGAGGAAACATCATCATCACGTGCAGCTGTGCGTGTAACGAGACTTGACGGCGGCTGTATTCCAATTGTGCGGTGTTGAGTTGGTGCACTATCTAGTGCACTACTGTACCAACACTGGTGTAAATCAGCGCGCTGATGCTCAGTGTGTCTAAATCGCTCCTTAAGCTGCTGCACTGGCCACGTGTAGGAACTGTTTTATGTTTTTTTTAAGTTAGGTAAGTGCGCGCGAGCGACCTATTTAGTGCACTGCAGCCAATAAGTGTTCAAGTGAGCGGATTGGAACGGAGCGCCTGGCGCGGTATTCTCGCGAGATTCAGCCTTGAATGTATTGCTGCTGTATACACAGTGAAGATAAACCCATCACATCGAGCAGCTACAGTATTAATTATCTACTTTAAAAACTGATCAACACCTTAAAAACATATTTTAATAACAGTTTGGTTTATTATAAGGAGGGAAATGCAGCAGAGCGTGTTCTGATTGGTCCAAGGTGGAGGACGTTTATACCTATATCATGAATCAATAGCACATATTATTATTTTGGGACTCTTTTGAGCAACAAAGGTGATTTTGGTTAAACATCACCCTTTAATATAAAAAATATGACCAATATGAAGGTTTTTTTTATAATTGTGCTCAGACAGTTTAAGATAACAAAGCAAAGCATTAAAGGTCTAAAGTGAAAAAGGGTATGAAGCCGGTGAAGCAGGTTGTAGAGACTCTGGATGTATAATAAACTAAACTAATTTGATGTGATGAGAAAACAAACACGGCAGAGCTAGGAGTTCTGAAAGGATGGAAGGGTGTATAGTCACAGCTAGTGAACATCACATTTAGAGTTTATGTACTTTTTCTACTTTTATTTCCATTTTAATATTTTTGGTGGTGATGGTGTTTACAGTGGTGGTGATGGTGTTTACAGTGGTGGTGATGGTGTTTACAGTGGTGGTTATGGTGTTTACAGTGGTGGTGATGTTTACAGTGGTGGTGATGTTTACAGTGGTGGTGATGATGTTTACAGTGGTGGTGATGTTTACAGTGGTAGTGATGGTGTTTACAGTGGTGGTGATGATGTTTACAGTGGTGGTGATGGTGTTTACAGTGGTGGTGATGATGTTTACAGTGGTAGTGATGGTGTTTACAGTGGTGGTGATGATGTTTACAGTGGTGGTGATGGTGTTTACAGTGGTGGTGATGATGTTTACAGTGGTGGTGATGGTGTTTACAGTGGTGGTGGTGGTGTTTACAGTGGTGGTGATGGTGTTTACAGTGGTGGTTATGATGTTTACAGTGGTGGTTATGATGTTTACAGTGGTGGTGATGATGTTTACAGTGGTGGTGATGATGTTTACAGTGGTAGTGATGGTGTTTGCAGTGGTAGTGATGATGTTTACAGTGGTGGTGATGATGTTTACAGTGGTGGTGATGATGTTTACAGTGGTGATGGTGTTTGCAGTGGTGGTGATGGTGTTTGCAGTGGTGGTGATGTTTACAGTGGTGATGGTGTTTACAGTGGTGATGATGTTTACAGTGGTGGTGATGGTGTTTACAGTGGTGATGATGTTTACAGTGGTGGTGATGGTGTTTACAGTGGTGATGGTGTTTACAGTGGTGATGATGTTTACAGTGGTGGTGATGGTGTTTACAGTGGTGGTGATGATGTTTACAGTGGTGGTGATGGTGTTTACAGTGGTGGTGGTGGTGTTTACAGTGGTGGTGATGGTGTTTACAGTGGTGGTTATGATGTTTACAGTGGTGGTTATGATGTTTACAGTGGTGGTGATGATGTTTACAGTGGTGGTGATGATGTTTACAGTGGTAGTGATGGTGTTTGCAGTGGTGGTGATGGTGTTTGCAGTGGTAGTGATGATGTTTACAGTGGTGGTGATGATGTTTACAGTGGTGGTGATGATGTTTACAGTGGTGATGGTGTTTGCAGTGGTGGTGATGGTGTTTGCAGTGGTGGTGATGTTTACAGTGGTGATGGTGTTTACAGTGGTGGTGATGATGTTTACAGTGGTGATGGTGTTTGCAGTGGTGGTGATGGTGTTTGCAGTGGTGGTGATGTTTACAGTGGTGATGGTGTTTACAGTGGTGATGGTGTTTACAGTGGTAATGATGATGTTTACAGTGGTGATGGTGTTTGCAGTGGTGGTGATGTTTACAGTGGTGGTGATGATGTTTACAGTGGTGATGGTGTTTGCAGTGGTGGTGATGGTGTTTACAGTGGTAATGATGATGTTTACAGTGGTGATGGTGTTTGCAGTGGTGGTGATGATGTTTACAGTGGTGGTGATGGTGTTTGCAGTGGTGGTGATGGTGTTTGCAGTGGTGGTGATGGTGTTTGCAGTGGTGGTGATGGTGTTTACAGTGGTGATGGTGTTTGCAGTGGTGGTGATGTTTACAGTGGTAGTGATGATGTTTACAGTGGTGGTGATGGTGTTTACAGTGGTGATGGTGTTTGCAGTGGTGGTGATGTTTACAGTGGTAGTGATGATGTTTACAGTGGTGGTGATGGTGTTTACAGTGGTGGTGATGGTGTTTACAGTGGTGATGGTGTTTGCAGTGGTGGTGATGTTTACAGTGGTGGTGATGGTGTTTACAGTGGTGGTGATGGTGTTTACAGTGGTGGTGATGATGTTTACAGTGGTGGTGATGATGTTTACAGTGGTGATGGTGTTTGCAGTGGTGGTGATGGTGTTTGCAGTGGTGGTGATGTTTACAGTGGTGGTGGTGATGGGACCCAGGGATCACCATGTCTACAATAAAAATATACATTTTTATACTCATATTATTTATATATTTGTTATTATCTGTCCACTGATTAAGTAATTGACGTGTTAGAACAAGTTTAACACAAAGCCACATCAAACAACATCTTAGACATCAGACCGTGTGTTCCTGACCATTTCATGTACTAAGTTACTTTGAGGGAGCTTTTAAAGGCGTTGATCTCTGGTTCCATTCACCAGCATTGTGAACATCCCTGATTCAGAAGTGTTGCTAGAACAGAGTGTTTCACATTAAATGACTTTGTTTACGTTTTAATCACTCAGTTATGTACAGATCTTGAATATTATATGTTAAAGCAGGTTTCAGGCTTTTCTGCTCGTTATTACTGTATCATAGGGTCTGCAGAGAAGTTTGGACCCAAACATAACCGACACTGACGCAGTTCATTTTAAATGTTACACGCCGCTGGGTTGCTTTCCATGACACTTTACTTTGGGGTGATTTCCATGTGGGTTAAAAGTGTGTCACTGTCACTCCACAGAGACCTCCAGCGGTAAATACATTTCACCCTTTCACGACATCCCCCTGTACGCAGCTGAGGAGCAGGTCAGTAGAGCGAGGGAGAGTGTGATCACGCTTAAACACACTGTACATGTCGTGTTTATCTTTCTTTAACTTCTTATCTTATTCCTATATTAACTTCTTTTATGTGTAAAACTGTGTTTGTCTAATTTCAGGATAACGATGTTCCAGCAAAGAAGCAGAAAAGGGACGACAGTGAGGTCATTATTATTGATTTTTGCCTTGTGCTTGATTACTGATCAGCAATTTTTCGTTTTATGTTTTTATATTAATTTGGTGGTGTCTAATAGTCACTGTCCAATGAAAACCAATTATTTTTGTGGTTTTTAGTTTACTGCAGTCGGCCTTTTTCCATTATCTCAAAGTTTCGTGATGACTGGACCAATGAAAATCCTCCAGAACTGCTTTGATAAAAAAAACGTTGCCATTAGCTTATATTAAACGTACTGAAGGGTTTAATCCTCTGCTGTGAAGTTATCAGTTTAGAGATACTAGTGTGTTTTTCACTGGACAGTGATGAAATGCTCTCTTACTGAGCTGAATGTGCTGCGACAACCAATCAGAACTAACTAGGTTGGAAATAACAGCAGTGAATTAGCAGCCTTGACGCTCAGTTCAGTTTTTATTAGACAGTCGAGCTCAGAGTCACAATTAAACACGTTTATAAACGTCTCTCTGTGTCTCAGCGACTCATTAATACTCTACATCTACTAATATTTATAAACCTGATCTGGGTTTCTGCCTTATTCACACGCTGCTCTTACTTTGAGCTCTTTGGAGTACTTGGAGCTGCTGACAGTATGAAAAACATGTAATATATAAATTATAAGTAAATAAATAATAATATATATTTTTTGTTATTATATTTGTTGGTGAGATATAGATATCAGTTGATGCAGTTTGTATACGTGACTGGACAGAAAGTAGTTTATTGTAATTTAGTTTTACTGAAGCTTTAAGGTTGAGATGTTTAGACGCGGGGCAGAATATGTATTTATATATATTTATTATCTCATACTCATCATAAACCTTGACTTGGCCATTGACTTACATTTTTATATATGTTATTTGTTTGTCTTGATTGTGCAGCTGCTCTTCAACATGATCGTAGAAGTTCCTCGCTGGTCAAACGCCAAGATGGAGGTAAATAAATACATTGCTGTGTTTTCAGTAATATAATATTAGTAATATATGTTTTAGTCATAAACACCAGTTAAAATACTCTTAATATTCAGAATGATTTGCATTTCAGTAAATAAAAGTAATTAAAATAGACAATTCCAGTGTTTTATTTATCAATTAATAACTTCTGGGTAAAGATAAATATTCTGTTTGGTGTTTAGTTTGTGTAAATTTACAATGTTATATTCTACATACTGCACTGTACAGTTTTAGTCATTTAGGGATTTTATTATTATATAAAACGATGTGATCTACTTCTTTCTATATAATAACATATTTATGTTACTTTGTATTGTATGTATGATTATTTACTGTTCTAATCAGATCTGCTGTTCTTTCTGGTGATCAGACACTTGCAGTGTTTGTATAAAAGGAGGTTCTAACTAACCAACTGGAAAAAGTCTAGAGCTGCTGACTGCCTGTTGTCGTGTTGACTCTGGGTGTTCAGTCGTGGTGATATAAGAGTGTCTCTACGCTGTAGTCACTCTTATAGTGATTCTGTTACGCTGTTGTAAAGGATGATGACTTTGGTTGGATCTCTGATCACAGATCGCCACTAAGGAGGCGCTGAACCCCATCAAGCAGGACGTGAAGAAAGGGAAGCTTCGCTACGTGGCTAACGTTTTCCCCCATAAAGGCTACATCTGGAACTACGGTGCACTGCCGCAGGTGGGTTTGGTGTTTACTAGTGAATATGTGGGTGTTTCACTGCCCCCTAGTGTGTGTTCACTAGTGTGTGTGTGTGTGTGTGTGTGTGTGTGTGTGTGTGTGTGTATGTATGTATGTGTTTCACTGCCCCCTAGTGTGTGTGTGTGTGTGTGTGTGTGTGTGTGTGTGTGTGTGTGTGTGTATGTATGTATGTGTTTCACTGCCCCCTAGTGTGTGTGTGTGTGTGTGTGTGTGTGTGTGTGTGTGTGTGTGTGTGTGTGTGTGTTTCACTCGGCTGTTTAAGACTTTACAGTATAGTGTTGTTACTACAGTAGTATTTTTTCTGAACACCTAAAAGCTGAGTGTGACTGAGAGCCTCTTCTTTCAGACCTGGGAGGATCCCAGTCACACGGATAAAGACACAAACTGCTGCGGAGATAACGACCCCATAGACGTTTGTGATATCGGTTCCAAGGTAGGACTGATCAGACCTGTACAGATTCCTAAAACCCTTTTCTTCTTTTATTTACCTGTTACTTTTATTTACCTGTTACTTTTATTTACCTGCTACTTTTATTTACCTGCTACTTTTATTTACCTGCTACTTTTATTTACCTGTTACTTTTATTTACCTGCTACTTTTATTTACCTGTTACTTTTATTTACCTGTTACTTTTATTTACCTGCTACTTTTATTTACCTGTTACTTTTATTTACCTGTTACTTTTATTTACCTGCTACTTTTATTTACCTGTTACTTTTATTTACCTGTTACTTTTATTTACCTGCTACTTTTATTTACCTGTTACTTTTATTTACCTGCTACTTTTATTTACCTGTTACTTTTATTTACCTGCTACTTTTATTTACCTGTTACTTTTATTTACCTGCTACTTTTATTTACCTGCTACTTTTATTTACCTGCTACTTTTATTTACCTGCTACTCTTATTTACCTACTACTTTTATTTACCTGCTACTTTTATTTACCTGTTACTTTTATTTACCTGCTACTTTTATTTACCTGCTACTCTTATTTACCTGTTACTTTTATTTACCTGTTACTTTTATTTACCTGTTACTTTTATTTACCCGCTACTTTTATTTACCCGCTACATTTATTTACCTGTTACTTTTATTTACCTGTTACTTTTATTTTCCTGTTACTTTTATTTACCCGCTACTTTTATTTACCTGCTACTTTTATTTACCTGCTACTTTTATTTACCTGCTACTTTTATTTACCTGTTACTTTTATTTACCTGCTACTTTTATTTACCTGTTACTTTTATTTACCTGTTACTTTGATTGTACAACACTTTGATCTACTAAGAGTGAAACTTGGCATGTCTGGGTGCTGGTCTGAGAGTGCTACACTAACTTACATCATCATAATTTCTATTATATTAAATAATATGGCTAATAATGTAATAATAATAATGTAACAAACCAAACCTTTCATTTACATGAACAAGTGCACTCTGTTGATTGAAGAACCTCAGTCAGCTGTGAACACTTAGACTGAAACAGTGTTAGACTCCCATAAACACATAAGAACGTATTCCCTTGTGTGTGTGTGTGTGTGTGTGTGTGTGTGTAATCGTACCTGTGTTGTGCAGGTGTGCTCAGCAGGTCAGGTGATCCAGGTGAAAGTTCTGGGGATTCTGGCTCTGATTGATGAAGGGGAGACGGACTGGAAGGTCATAGCCATCAACACGGATGACCCGGATGCTTCCAAGTTAAACAGTGAGTTTACTTTAAACCCACGTCTTAATGTTCTGGTGGTCCGGCTAGTCGGTCAGACTGACGAAGATATCTACGTAGCTAAAGCAGAGATAAGACTATTTCCAGCTTAGCTCCCATAGTTTATCAAGAAGATCCACAAAGAACCAGTTTGTCTTTTAGCAGTGGTGCTAGATTAGCTAGTTAGCTAACATTAGAGTCCAGCGGTACCAAACTTAGTGTTTCTTCACTGGGCGTAAGAATTCTAATCACAGTATCAACTCCATACAATAAATACATTTATTGTGAATAGTGATATAAAATTAGCCACTTTCAGTGTAACTGGGAGTTCCCTATATGGGCGTGTTTTAAAGTCCTTTGTTTACAAAAGTTATTCATTTGTTCTTTATAAACAATAACTGAATAAAATCCAATCTTAGTAACATTGGTGGAGTGGGAGATGTACTGATTTTTGATGGTGTACTGTCATTGTAAAGTTTTCCGTCACTGAAGTGGGAATGTCTGAGTTTATTGATCTCAGTGGAACAGTTCATGTACGGCGTTGTGTCTGTAGGTATTGAAGATGTTCGTCAGAGCAGGCCGGGTCACCTGGAGGCCACAGTGGAGTGGTTCCGCAAATACAAAATACCAGACGGCAAACCAGAGAACCAGTTCGCTTTCAACGGGCAGTTCAAGGACAAGGTACCAGAACCCTGATAGCGAGACGATAGTGACCACTGTTCACTCACTTGTTTTCCACTAACAGTCCAGTTTATTTACTGTTCATCTCATTTCTCACATTCCTTACACTTTAAAAATAGTTTAATTAATATTTAGTGTTGACAATAATTTTTTTAATGTTTATCTTTTTATTTTAGAGCTTTATATTCTAAAATTAATGGTTATACACACTAAAATCTGTTATAGGTGATAAAAACTTACATTTTGTGTGACAGTAAAACTAAGAAAAATATAAATTCAGAAGCTGCCCATCTCCTATATTGCGTAAATATTATAAATCCATGATAATTGTAAGTATTTAAGCAAATTGAAGTAAATTATATATATATATATATATATATATATGTTGCTGTATTATACCATAGGTTATACCATATCAATTTATCTGCATTATTATAAGTAATTCTGGGAATTAATGGTATTGTTATTTCATTATTGGTATTAGCATTTTATAATATGTTGTATTAATATATAAATCTATTAGATATCGATTTTATTATATCATTGTTTCTTTTGAACAGTGGTGTGAAGTTTCTTCAAGCTGATTGGTTAAGGTTATTACATGGTTATGTATGTTACAGGACTTTGCCATCAAAGTGATAAAGTCGACACACAACTATTGGAGAGCGCTGGTGCACAAACAGACCAAATGTGCAGAGATAATCTGGTGAGTTTCCTGTTTCCTGTCACTGCCGTCACTAGTTTATCATGTGGTCATGTTCCCTATGAGCCAGATCTACTGTATATACCATGTTCTTGTTTGATAGTTAGTTTGTATGTACATACTGTCTACAAACCCAGTTTCAAACGTTGGAGCAGATGGTAAAATACAAATAAAACATAAAGCAGTGATTTATAATCTTCAATTAATCTGTATTTTAACAGTCCAGTATTTGGGTTGAGTTTATTTTTACAAATAACAATGAAATTAAAATGGTGAAAATTACATGTAGGATATTTGTCCTGTTTTCAATTTAATAAAGATCAAACAGAATTTATTAAACTATTTCACACGCTGTCCGAACATTTTTGAAACTGTAATATTCGCACACTTACGTTAAACATATTATTTGTATATTGGATGCTTTAGATGGCTCTTAATAAAGCTGAACCTTTATTATGATGTATATTTTTATATTTTCTTTTCATTTGTTTGTGTGTTTTATATTATGTGTTACTACGTGTGTTATTTCTTGCACACTTAAAATCCTAAAATCTGCAAATTTAGTAACACATACTAAACATAGTATTTATGTATTTATATTTAATGTATATTCACCTACATATTAGAGTAAATCCAGTTTTTGTTCTCTCTCAGCAACTGATCCATATAATAAAGTTGGTGTCAGTGTATCAAACTGGTTCATCCCTGTATTCACTGTATTTACTGTATGTAAAGTATTTGTTGTGAGAGTCTATAATTAATCTTAAGAAGCTTCACGTCTATATGTAAATGTAAATGATGGCGCATGTCATTTACCAACATCTTCCCAAGTTGTTTTTTTCTTTCTGTCGTTCTTACTTTTCTTTCTTTACTAAACAGATATAAACTGTATTATATACTGTGTATATATATATATATATATATATATATATATATATATATATATATATATATATATATATATATATATATATAGATGGATATCACTGGGGAGCCGTCATGCCCTCTACACCCTCTCCGAGGGCCTAGAATATTCTTCACACACACACACACACACACACACACACATATATATATATATATATATATATATATATAATTTTATTTTATCTACTTACAGTTTGATAATCAACATCTAAACAATTATAAAAATATAGACAAATAAATTATTCAAATGTGTTTATTCAGTCTGTGTTGGAGCGTGAGGGGTTAAGTGGAAGGACTGTAATGGACTGTAATGTCTCTGCAGAATGTTGGTGATTGGTGGTCCCGCTGTTCATGTACAGAGGGGGCAGTTATAGTTCAGAGCCATACCAGTTTCAAACAGTAAAACTGACCAACACAGAGGGCAGAGGCTTAAGGGTCACTGTTCGCTACATATACATACAGAGGTGGTAGGTAACGAAGTACGAGTATCTGTACTTTACTTAAGTATTTCTGTCACCTAATACTTTTTACTTTTACTCACTACATTTTTAAAAAAAATGTACTTTTTACTCACTACATTTTGAAAACAGACTCGTTACTTTAGATCTCTTATCTCCTTATTTCTGTATTTTTTAATCAGGCAGTTCTATTCAGGGTCCCAATGAAGCGCCAATCATAATCCTACTGGATGTGAAGGGGGGGCTGTGATTGGCTACTTTGACAGCTTTCAGGCCTCAGCAGTGAGCGCGCTCGGAAAAGAAAATAAACAAACTAGACACCTCTCGGCGAATGAGATGCCTATCGTGTCTCCCAAAGAAGCGAGAGCTCAGACACCCTGTTAAAGAAATTTGAGTTTATCAAGAGAATTATTTTTAAAGAAATACTTTTACTTTTATACTTTAAGTAGATTTTGGAGCATGTATTTTTATACTTTGTCATACTTCAACTTTTACTCATGTACTTCTGCCACCTGTGTGTGTGTATATATATATATATGCTATTGTACCAAAGTGTCCTTTTTAGGACCTTTTATTTGAACAGTGTGAATAATTATTGTTTTTCTTTATAAACTGCTGGTAAATGATTTTAATTCTGAAACTAGTAACTGAAAGTAGTGTTTGTTTTTCTGTCTGTAGTCAGAACTCCTCTGTGTGCGACAGCCCGTTTCAGTGCAGTGATGCCGAGGCTACTGCTGTGGTCAATGCGGTAAGCATTTAAAACCATAAGAGCTGGTACGACTATATCAGGCACATTATAGACCCACAGTTAGATACAGTAGAACAAAGACATTTTCATATTTACAGAGGTTTCTCGTTATCATGATAGAGCAACCTGGTCTCTGGTCTGAGGGGAGCTCTGGTCTGAGGGTGGTCTCTGGTCTGAGGGTGGTCTCTGGTCTGAGGGGTGCTCTGGTCTGAGGGGTGCTCTGGTCTGAGGGGTGCTCTGGTCTGAGGGTGGACAGTGTTTTATTAGTTACTGTGATTAGATATGATTTTCTGAGCTCATATATAAAAAACGTTTGTATATAGTGCAGATTAATTGGATGTAGTGCAGCATTTAAAAAATTAAAAAAGATTTACTTTTAATTTAAACTTTCAGTGAAAGGTTTGGTCACCCAGGTTTGTTTTTAATTTGTACTATTTTAATAGCAATAATATTATATATTATTATAAAGAGATCTTATAAAAATATACATTCTCATTTTTAGATGTAAATACAGTAAAATGTTAGTTTTAGTAATATTTGTGTACATGGGCTCCAACTTTACTGTTTACACTCGTCTCTCAACACACTCACATCAAATCGTCCTTATAGTTATACACATATATACTCTGGTTGGTGTGTTAAGTTGGATTTTAGTGTTTTTTTAGTGTTACTGTACATTGAGACCCTTTTTCTGGTTACAGGCTCCTGAATACGGAGACGCTCTACCACTTCCTGCTGAAGGTTAGTTACATTCCTGCCCTCGTTTAAGTTTTACACATCGTTGACTTCTGTCTGTCTAAACCAGGACAGTGTAAATGATCAGTATTGTTTATTTATTTCTTTATTATTTTCTTTTACAGTGGAAAAATGGCATTTCCTGTCACAGTGATGGCAGAAGAAAGGTGAAGGTGTAACCACGACACCCTCCACCAGATATTCAGTATAAAGCACATTGAAACTCTGACTAGTTCGGGGATTAAGTACTGTATATGGTATCCGAGGCTGTTTTCTTTAGTTTTAGGTGGGAGTGTATAGTTTTAGAGGCTCGGAATGTCTTTGTATTCCCCAAATTTATTTCCCGAATGACTTCCTATTATTTTTTATTATAAACTCAAAATAAGGAATTTTCAGTAAACAGCCAAGTGCATTTCAATTTTGTACCATTACGAAGAGTTACTCAACTCAGTGTGGCAGTCGTAACTTACGAACTTTTTTATTATTATTATTATTATTTTATTTTGGTAAGTGAGTAGAATCTCCATGGCCTTCTCTTCTCGCTGCCACATAATGGAAGTGAATTCAGTTCAATGTTCTTGTTGAAATTTGCTCGTGTTAGCTAGAAAATAATAAAAATAAAAGAAGTCTGAGACCCGACGTGCTTGAAATAAATATAAATTTTATTAAAAACACCCACATCTCAGCAATATCAGGAATGATATAATAAACAGCTTTCAAATAAACTGCATTCAGTACTTCAGTACATTACAATACTTACAGTATTTATATCCATCCTTAATTCCATTTGAAGCATACCAAACCTTGAGGGAGCGAAGGAAGCAAAACAAAAACAAGAATAAACAGGACAGAGGCAGGAAAACAAAACAAAACAAAACGTTTAGTGTCTAACTCGGAACCACGTGTACATAAACTGCTAGCTTAACGTACGAGCCGTGCACCTCGCGTGTGTTAGTCAGAAAGTCATTCAAGTAAAGTTGACTCCACTCAAACCTCTCCGAAGCATCTTCAAGTATGGCTATGCTTTTTTAAATTTTATTTTATTTTTTTTCCACCTGCTGTGTCCAATTAGCCTCTTCGTTTGCTTCTCTTTTCTTCCACAACCTGCTACTCAAGCTGGGTCCTGTACACCGAAATTCAACAAACTCATTTCATTTACAGACATCGGGATCGCAAGACTACGCATCTAAATAATTCCACGAGGAATCTGGAACCGGGTTTCTCAAAGTACGGCAGCTACGCAACCGGGCTGTTTGGGTTTAACCTGATTGTATCGTGAAAGGTAAAGTGGGGGGGGGGGGTCGGGTTTGGGGTTTTGATGGCTAAATAAAAAGAAGCTCATGATTACAATTAACAAACTACACACCTAAACCGTTCCGACATTACAAATTACAATATCAGGACTTAAAATGATACAATAATGGATTTGTACTTTTCGCAATACAAACACATGGTATGTACAACATGGCATAATTTATTTCTTCACACATTTACAGGAACCTCTTCTTTTTTTTATTTAAATAAACGTTTCGTTTTCTTAATTCATTGCTTTTTTTTTTTAATGGAAAAAAGAAATGAAGTGCTTTCAGAGAATTAGTCTAGCGGGGCAGGTCTTCTCTATTCTTAATTAGACTCAAAGCCCCCAGCCAAGGTCACATTTAACTGAACGAGAGAGGGCGGGAATCATTTCCAAAGGTTTTAGTGGTTATAAATATATTTTGCTTTAAACTGTACACGCGCACCCGAGTGTGCGTCCCAACGTTTCCCACCGTCGTGGCTTGAATTCGTATTAAAAAGCAAATGCCGTGTATTCGTCAATGCCAGCCCCTTCCCTTTAGTCAACTCAGTGCATATCCATGTACGTCAGGTTACTTCTAAAAAGGTTCACGCGCTAAAACCTAAGTACAAAAATGCGACAATTCTTTTATTATTTTTTTTACAAAGTTAGTTTCTGTGTTTTCTAGTATATACAGGTAAATAACAGGGACTCGCGATGCAAAAGTCGATCCCTGAACGAGAGGAGACAACACAGGCGATGGGCGTGAGCACAGAAATGAGCTGAAACATCCCTGATTTCGCTGTTACATCGAAGCTCCAAGTTCAAGTAATACTTTCTAGTAGATCAAGTGTGAAGAAAGTAAGTGATGAACTAAGCGTTGCGATGGGTCTGAAGGTTTGCCCAAAGTGTTTTGAAGAGAGTTCTGAATGCAGGATGCAGGAAGCGAGACACCTTGGTATAATCCTATTGCCAAAAAATGTTCTGAGGTATATGACAAGTAGGTTCTGTACATCATTCATAAGCCCCCCATAGAGATTCTCACATTATATATGTTTAGAGCAGGTCGAGTAGCACCATTTTTGAAATAAAATCAGTTCAACCCCCGAAAGAAATAGGAACTCTCCTATACAGTACTAAAATCTAAAGCAGTTTCAGAAAAAACGAGAGAGAGGAATTAATTTACTGTACAAATCTCACCCTTTTATCATACATCTAGATTACAGTTATTAAAGGACCCCCACAGCAAGCCAGCTGCCTTAGAAACTGTGACCGACAAACAGCTAACCCTGTTGTGACTCCACTGCGACAACTGCAAATCCCAGACTCCACACGTATACTACGATGGTCCGAGTACGGTCCATCACTCTGAAACCATAGCGGACAGTGAAATAGCACCGGCGGCCGAGTGGCACGCTCCTGTGCTTAGTCTCTAAAATATTACTGTTTAAAAAAAAATAAAATAAAAAATGCACCTTGAGAATGGCTCAAAATACAGTAAATATAAAGCACATATAAAGGACTGTGGAACTGAAAGCACCAGGGAAGAACGCTTCTGTACAAATAACAGCAAACCTGCTTTTGCATGATGTTCACATTGGTGCAAACATATTTAAACCTAAAACCTAAAAACGAGTGTAGTCTTTGTGTGGCGTCCTAAATCGATATTTAGATCAGCTTTTCCAAACAGGGGGCGAGTGAGGAACCATACCCCCGTCATGGAAAGTGCTTTCAGAAACCCTACGAATCTGTTCTTTGAAGATATAATATAGATCTTTCTTAATTGCTACGAATTAAGTCGTGAAAGTAATTGCTTATCGTTTATGAGGTAACGCACCAATAAACTTGTTTTGTTTACGAAGGCATTGAAACAAAAAGGTTTACACTCAAGACACCTTTTCACTTAGCACCGCGAAAGTGATTCGCCACAGAGTCAGTGTTTTTTTATTTTATGCCACGTATTTTACCTCTAAAGTACGTTTGACTGTGAAATTAAAGCCACCAAAGATGAAACTCTGTGTCCAGTAACACGTGTCCAGAAGATTCGAAGCACCAGAGAAGTACAGTGTGTTTTCTCGACAGAATGTCCGTAAAATAAATAAATACTCGTAAGGGTCAATCAGTAAAGCTTGATCTTTCAAGAGCTGATGGACCTGATGTGTAATCTCTATTATTTCGTAATGTGGATCTGAAATCACGTACGTCACAGGAACCGAAGCTGTAAGGTTTCTGGATCAGGTACGGCCAGTGGCACTGAGGTCAGCAACTCAATGCTGTAGCACCGTTTCACTTGGCCGACACTTTGTTTCGCCCCTCCAAGCGAGGATGATGTAAACTGAAGGTAGGTCCCTACAGGAAGCAGTTGTAAGGCCCGGTGACCTTGGTGAAGGCATAGGGAGCTGAGCTGACGTAAGTGTTGGTGGTGCAGGACATGGATTTCTCCGTGAGCATCTGGACGAAGCGCTTGTACGGCGGCTCCGAGGTTTCCGAAGGTTCCGGATGTTCTCTCTTCACCTTCTTGCCGCCGCTCTTGCTGGGCGTGCTGTCGGCGCCGTGCTTCTCGGCGTCCTCCTCCTTCTCCCGCGCCTTCTCCGCCATCTTGGCCTCCCACAGCGCCAGCCCGTGCTTGGCCTCGTTCATGTTCTTGTGCTGGTAGAAGACCAAGGAGATGCGTGTGGGGTGGTTGCGGTCGGGTTTCTTGAGCGGCGTCGTTGCGTGCAGCTCGCGTTTGGCGCACTCTATGAGGATGGAGCCGTGGCTTGGTGCCACGGCTACCCCACCAATCTCTGGATCGAGGAAATTGTGTTCGTTGTCCGACCACACGTCCTCCTCCTCCTTAGGGGCAGGCGTCAGAACGCCCGGTTCCTGTTTGATCATGGGGGGCGGGAAATTTCCGTTGGGTAGACCCATGCCTGCAGGTTGGTTGGGGTTTAGGCAGTCGTTGCCCAAAGGGGGAAGCACCTGAGGGATCCCGTTTGCTCTGTGCAAGCTCATGTCTGGCTTGCTTTGCATACTTAAGGGATCCAGGTTTGGGGGGAACATTTGAGGGTTCTGGGCCAGGTAGGGGTTCGCATATCTTCCAAACTGGCCGCATTTATTTGCAGCTGCGTAATCCAGGCTTGGGTGGGCTGAGGGAGGTCTGCCGATGGCGTCCAAATACTGTGGATCAGGGCCCCCATTAGGACTGTAGCCAGGATAGTATCCCATGGGAGGCATGCTGGGTCTCATGTTGCAGGCGCCGTAACCGTTGACGGGTAAGCTTGGCTCACCGTAACGTGGGGGATATTCGACGCCGTAACGTTGGTGGGACCCAAACTGTTGGTCAGGGTACATAGGTGGTCTTTGTTGTCTGTACATGTCTAGGTGCTTTGGATTGGAGTAATAAGGGTGGTAGTTGTCCATGGGCATACCTCCATTACACTGGTAACCAGGGTAGAGGTTGTTAGGTGTCAGAGACCCAGGGTAGGTGCTCGGTGGGTTTGACCCGTTCATATAGGAGTTGGGGACTGGTAAAGGGGACTGGCAGGGGCTAACTGAGCCAGGTGGCTGAGGGAAAATGCTGGCTGGTTTAGAAGTGCTGGGAAAGGATCCTGGAGCGTTGGGAAATCTGGGGTAGTTGGCAGGAGAAGGCTGAGGATTACTGGGCTGTGGCTGCTGCTGTTGAGGCTGATTTTGGACAGCTAGAGGGTGCTGTCCAGGCTGAAGAGGTACACCCCTGTGACCCAGATCTGCATAGAAAGAGAACATGATTGCTCAAATATTACTCTATATAGCTGTAAAATACGGAATACTAGTGATATATTGGTTTACCCATAATTGACAAATATCTCTTAAACTATTCCAGCTGTGTGATTAAAAGAAAACGTATACGATTCCTTTACAGTTATAGACACGAGCTTGTTTGCTACAGTAAGGTAGACCTTTGATCATACCTGCTACAGGTGTGGTGTGGCCCACACTGTCATAAGGGCTTTGCTTTTGTTGCATCGCTTGCTTCATGCTGTCCATCTTGCTGTTGAGCATGTTGGCATGAGAGGGCTTGTTAGCTTTCTTGGCGTCCAGTTTCCTCTGGCGGCAGGACTTGGCCGGCTCTGCGAGCATGCGCACCTGCCTACGGAAAGTGCTGAGCACCTGGATGGCTCCGGTCCTGGTCTTTTCCAGCTGAGCTTCTGCACTGCCAAACTCATCGGTGGATGAAGCCTTGTACAGCGGCAGCACGTGCAGTTGCTCATCCTCAGGAATCTTCCCGATCTCTCGGTTGTCCTCTCGTGTTAGCGTGCAGACCTAAGCATAGACGGAATGACTTGAGAGTGGAGTGCATACTGTTCATCAATAGATTATTGATTACTGACTGGCTTCTGTAATGTTGTTGCACCAAAAAAGAGAAAGAGTTTGTTGAACAGAGAAAACCCCTTGCAGTTTTGCATCACTGAGGCCCTCTGAATTGCCTGCCCTAGACCATTTTTTGGTGATCTGCATCACACCCACCCCACCACTGAAGGCAGTCGTGAGCTGGAGGTAAAGGAACTACCTCTGGACTATCAGGACACGATCAAGTGCCCTGAGCAAGACACCCAGCCCTCAAATGCTCCCCCGGCACTGAGGATAGAGCTGCTCATCGCTCTGGGCAAGTGTTTACTGCCCCCCTAGTGTGTGTTCACTAGTGTATGTGTATTATGGCTGTGTATTGGAAAGAACCTGGCGATACAATACGTATATACAATACATTATATTGTGATACTTCATGCAAAGAGATATATTGTGATTTTTCAAATCCTACTATTAAAACACACCACTGTATGAACAGGTTTATCAATGTTTACAATAGCACTGCGTCCTTGTGCTGCTTGTTAATGTTGGAGTGGAGCTGAAAATGGATTACAACACTGCCATCTAGTGGTCAGAGGTTTAAACACAACACACAATAATTCACTGTCTGCCAGGAATCTGTGTATTGATACTGTGTTTTTGAGAATTGATACAGTATCACTAAATATAATATCCTGATATTCGATATTTTCTTACACCCCTTATGTGTTTGGGGGTGTTTCTGCACAGATAGGGTGAATGCAGAGGTCGAATTCCTCAGTTTGCAACCACAAGTGGCAAATAGTTATAAATTCCTTAAATCCTTTTAGGTGTGCCACCCACCACTATGGTGGCTGGGTTTGGAGTTGTATCTGAGTTTATACTCTCAGCGTCTTCCTCCTCTGTGGTGACAACATTTTGTATGGAAGCTGAAATGAAACTATAGGGCTATGAAGAGATTTTGTTCTGTGCTTTCTTTTTTTTATAGTCTTTCTTGCTCCAATCACGGATGTCTCGAGGTGGAAGCCTCGCCTCCTGTCGATTGTGTGCATGCCTCTGTGTAGTGTAGTGAGAGCCCTATTGAAATGTGTTTAGCAGAGTCTGGTTGACTTACCACAGTGCTGCCTCCTTGCATGTTATGGAGATCCCTGTGGGCATGGGCACAGAAGTCAAGACAGGCGGTGACTCCAGAAAATGGACGGCCTTCTTTCATGCCTAGACGGCAGTCTGGGGCTCTGTGTTCATGCTCCACCTAAGGTAGGTAAGGACATCAGCAGCTGTAACAACTGAGGACAAATAAGCTGAACGTGTTTAGGTACGAGTTGCGTATTGTACCTGCTTTACATACTTATAATCGAGACGTAAACATTTGATGGTTCTAAATGACCCACTGTATCACAGCTTTCACCGTAATGCCCTTTCGAGATGTGTACCTGGTTGCTATAAGCATCGGGTGCAAATTTCTTATAGACTGGAGCCATTACAGTTGCAAGACTCTGAAGACTTCTTTCCAGTTTCTCCTCCTGTAGAACAATCAAGTGAGTTGTGTTAGTCCATATCTGAAATTTCCATTCAGTTCCATTTTAAATGTACTTATAATTAAAAGTCTGTGTGTCCATGTCTCTAGGTGGGTGGGGAGTTCTTCCGTACCTCTTTGGGATCATCACCAAGCAGTTTGAACTTTCTAGGGACTTTACTTCTGGCAAACTTGCAACCGTTGTAGTACATACTCCAGGAGCAACCAAAGGAGAAGGACGCCCCACAGGCCTCGGGGTCCAGACCCTGACATGCACATGTTCTCCTGTTGAAGATGAAGAACAGTAAATTATCATACAAAGGTTTTTCACCAAACCAAAGCCAATTAATTGTTGCAATAGGTGTGTATAATATGATCCTGATGTAGAGAGTAATTGAAACAGTACTTTGTAGGGCTGCACGATATTTGAAAAATTTGACATTGCAATATTTTTTTTTGCTGCGATATTAAACAATGCAGGACTTTTCACCAGATTTGACAAAGTCACGAGAAGTAAGTGATAAATCATAATAATAATAATAATAATGCATGTTTCTTGCTCTAAATGATCCTCCAGGAAAGAAATGCTGCTTGGAAACAGTGATTGTTCAGTTGGAAATCCTCATTAATGTAATGGATGGTTCTTCTTCTTTTCATGTCTTTGAAGTTTGTTGGTTTTATTACAGTTTCCCGTTTCCCTACACAATCCTTTGCATTTTGATTGAACACTTCAAGAAACTTTGGGCTGCACTGATTGGGTCGTAGGGGGCAAACAAGGCAGTGCCCCATCTGGCCATGGCAGCTTTTGATGGCCCTGTTCCTGTTCTCAGGTGGTTGAGCGTTTTCCACTGGACCCATGGTGCCTCTGAGCCTGGGGGGTGGGCTTCAGAAGGGGGGATACCCATGTCAGTTGGGGGCGGGTCATCTTCAAGCCTTTTTATCCATAGTTGGAGTCTGGTTTCTTCATGTGGTGCTGATAGGGGCTGGACATGGCTGAGAAAGCTTCTCCTGGACTTCAGCCGTTGGGCCGGAGGTACGTGCCCATAGAGGGGGTGGCGTTCTTCACTGCTGGACTTGCCCGTCTCTGCTCGGCTGGCGACTTCCCGTCCTACATCGGCAGGGGCAATGCCAGCGAGGAGGTGCAAGTTGTTTATGTTTGTAAGCTTCAAGCAACCAGTGAGCCAAAGACAAATGGACGTTGAGACTTATGGAAGGTTCCGCTGTCCGGCTGGAACACACGTCTGTTGTAGCAGCATAATAGTCCACAGCTCCAGTAATTTATTTATTTATGTAATTTATTTATGGTTAAAGGCATCTAATACAGGTTTCTACTTTTAGCATCCAGATCTGTCGTCACTCTCGTCAGGCAGAGCTTCGTGGTGGTGCTTTAAAAAGTGAAACAAACTAGTTGCGTATCCTCGTGTAGTGCAAGAACCGCAGGACAGTCAACAAATGACATGCTTTTGGTCAACACCATTCTTTCTGTGGGCAAAATATTTCTATTTGTCTGACATTGATTTCTTTCGGTCTTATGCACTAATTTTCTCCAACTATGGTGATCGAGCAGTGGGGGAGGGGCCGCTTCAGCTGTTGGCCGTTAAGAATGAGTGGTTGCGTTACTGTATACGCAAAAAATACATATAACTCACTACAAATAGCAAAAAAAAAATTACAGCAACTCAATGTATCCAATATTAGAGCAAAATAAATTATATTGGGCGCTCGTGATCCTCCTCTGGGAGGTATTTCATGGAAAATAAGAACAGTGTGAATCTACTTCTTGCAATAAAAAGCATTGCAGCATGACGTGTTTACTTTAATGACGATGCTAAAACGATATATCGTGCAGCCCTACAGTTCTCCAGTTACAGAGCTAAGAAACACTAAGACCAATCAGCTATAACGTTCACACCACCTCCTTGTTTCTACACACACACTCCATGTGATCAGCTCCACTGACCATACAGGACCTACAATCACTGTCCACTGTATCAGCTCCACTGACCATACAGGACTTACACTCACTGTCCACTGTATCAGCTCCACTGACTATACAGGACCTCCACTCACTGTCCACTGTATCAGCTCCACTGACCATACAGGACCTCCACTCACTGTCCACTGTATCAGCTCCACTGACCATACAGGACCTCCACTCACTGTCCACTGTATCAGCTCCACTGACCATACAGGACCTACAATCACTGTCCACTGTATCAGCTCCACTGACCATACAGGAGCTCCACTCACTGTCCACTGTATCAGCTCCACTGACCATACAGGACCTCCACTCACTATCCACTGTATCAGCTCCACTGACCATACAGGAGCTCCACTCACTGTCCACTGTATCAGCTCCACTGACCATACAGGACCTCCACTCACTGTCCACTGTATCAGCTCCACTGACCATACAGGAGCTCCACTTACAGACTGTAGTTCATCTGATTCTCTGTATACTTTATTACTCTGTTCTTTAATGATCAGGACCCCCACAGGACCACCACAGAGCAGATACTATTAGGGTCATTCTCAGCACTGCAGTGACACTGACACACTGGTTGTGTGTAAATGTGGGTGGAGCTGGTGTGAGTGGTGTGGTGTGGTCCACTCAACAGTACCACAACAGCATCACTGCAGAGAATGATCCACCACTCGAATAATACTTCCTCAGTGGTGGTCCTGTGGGGGTCCTGACCATTGAAGATAAGGGACTACAGAGAAGCAGATGTTCTACAGATGGTCTGAACTACAGTGTGTGTTTAGTGTAGTATGGTCATGTACTTACTCCTCATTGAGAGCACATCTCCGGTTGGTGTGGGCACCATGCCTGGTCAGAGTGTCGCTAAGCTCCATGTAGAGGCGGTCGGCCAGGCTGGTAGCGATACCCTCCCAAATCAGGATCACCACGGCAATGCATGATGTGGCACAAGTGTGACCAGGTCGCTCTCGAACCAGCACCAGGAGCTTCTCATCCACGCTGGCCCGCCGTATTACCTATGTCACGTCACACACGCCCATAAAATGACTCGTTACACAGGCGTGCAAGTGTTATGTCATTGTTCTTCCTATAGAGGGCGTTGTTCACCCTCAGAACAAACATAGCTTGCCTTTTATTAAGCAGACGTTTAGTGCAGCAGTCACAAGAACCCAACAAATGACTTACCCATTTTGCTATCGGGCAGCCCTGCGTGCTCTTGCCTTCCTTGCCCGTATATACCACTTTCTCAATCCTTATGGAGCTACCACTCAGCCCAGACCTGGGGGGGAGACAAATGATACAAGTTGAAATCCAAGTTTAATAAATATGACTGGATAACTTGAAGCTGTTTTGAGGAATTTGAAGGAGATGTTTCACCTCTTCTCCATAATCTCGCGGATGCCCTTAATGTTTGGAGCTGCTCCTAGATGAGTGTAATATGGGCCTTCATCCTTTTCACTGATTTGTTCTGAGGAGAATACAGTGTGAGGTGGAAGAGAGTCAAATCAGAAATGAAGTGGCGCTGCTTGTATGATAATAATCAAAGGTTTAAGTTAATCAAATCTTACGTCATGTTTGAAAGTTGGATTAATTACTGTGTAACTGTATATATTTGGGTGATTCTTTAATTGCAGGCTCTTTTTGCCATTTTACCTTTGATTAGACTTAATTATATTTAATTTCTAAATCATTTAAAAGATACTGATGGTGAAATTAAAAACCTGTCATTACCATCAACAAATGGCATTATCATTTCAACAGGTTATGTGTTGGTAATGACAATTTTTACTTTTTAATGACAAAAGCTAGCTAGGCCATGAATTTAGTTAACAGCTAGTAGAAGCTGTACTTTAAATACATATAAATAAATAAATAATGTGTAAATGTAATGTTTTGTTGTAAAGTACTGCCGTACTGATGTAAACAGTAATGACTAAATAAATGTTATTAAATCTTATTATTTTATTTATTTCATTATTTTTTACAAATTATTATTATTTTCTTAATTTATTTTTTATTCTTATTTTACCATTCTTTTAATTTGCATAAATATTATGCAAAAAATTACCCCTGTGTTTTTTCAGTTTTTATTATTCACTCTTTTTTATTAAAATCTTACTTTTGGTTCTATTTACTTTATTTATACATGTCCTGTTTAGCAATTTATTTATTTATTTCTGTCTTATCCTTTATTTTATTCTCTTATTTTGTTGCCATCTTCTTTAATGATTCATCATGGTCTTCTTGTCCCTCTGTTTACATCATTTTTTTTTACTTTTCTAATGTCCCTATATTAAAGTTCCGAGTGGAAATAAAGGTTGATTGATTGATTGATTGATTGAAATGTACTCGATAATACACGATTCAGTTACTCCCATTTCCAGACATTAATATGTCACTCCTCACTCATGGCTGTCATGTGCTCTCTTGTGAGTCTTTGTTTCCATGGTTACAACATAAACAAGTGCTACCTTTAAATAATTCCCTGCAGAAGTCATACACTGTTGCGGTAATGACGATAATGTTGCATAGGTTGTACAAATATGAAACTAAACAGTACATTTAGTTTCTTTTCAAGTTTTTAAGAAACTCATATTGTGATCTTTTTCATAAATTGATCACTGTGTAGCATTTTCTAGCAATTGGGGCCAGAAGTTTTAAAGTCTGGCTTGGGGACAAGGCCAAAGTAGCAATATATTGATGTTTAAATCATTATAAAAAATGAAAATCAATTATTTTGGTGTGTCTTTTTTTTGGTGATGCAATGATTGATCTTTTTAATACCGAAAATTGTTTTTTATTAAAGTAATTTTAACACAGATTTATAACCTAGGTATGTAAAAGTTCCCCTAATTGAAGAATCACCCGTTAACATAAATGACAAACTAAGATATGTTTTCCTTACCAACACAGTGACATGGAGCGATATCATACTGAGTCTTCAGTGGTGTGTCCAGCAGGTTTTTGATGGGGGTACTGAGCATTTTCATGGGTGAGTCTAAAAAACCCTGCAGCCCTGGCTCCACCTTTTTGGGCGTGCAGTCTAGATGTTTACGCTGTTCTTCAGTGCTGCCTTCAAGATTGGTGGAGAGCACAGTCACCCCTCCAGACATCTCCACCTTGACCTTATTGGGGGACTTGATGACTAGGGACTTCTTTTCAAACACAGGGGACAGCTGATACTGTTGTAATTGCTGCTCCATGGTGGCCAAGATGCTCCTGCGCTCGCTGTCCTCGCAGGCAGAGGGTGGCCGCTCCTGCTTTACGGTAGCTGTCATGGCGCTGACCAGCTCTCTGCCCTGCTGCTGTAGATGAGGGCTTGGCATTTGGAGCGGGGCCTCGAATCGTTGGCCGCTCTCACGTTTAATATACTGGAAGTCTGGTCTCACGCGGTTCGGGCTCTGGAGACGGCTTGGCCTTTCCTGCTTGTGTAAAGGATTCATTCGCAGGGCAGCATGCTTGTGAAAGTCTGCTTGTGCACCAGGGTTTTGAAAAGGCTGCCTCTGGAACTGAGCACAGGACTCCTGTGATTCAGCTTTAGGAAACATCTGGGCTGGCATCTGTGGACCATGAGCACCATCTGGTATCTGAGGTTGTGGTTGTGAACGTGGCAACTGCGGAAAATTCAAGTGGCTGGGCAGTCTGTGATTGAGAGGCTGGGAGTATTGCTTCTGTGAGTTGGGGCCGGCGGTGTTCTGCCTCTGGTGCAGCTTTTGCATCTCTGCTGAATCACTGGAGCTAAACACGGACGCCATGTCGGTAGGCAGAGGTTGCGAATTCGGCCGAGAGGGGTGAGGAAACGTGAAGTTACCTTGCATGGATGGACTGGGACCCATCTGGACTGGACCAAGAGGTTTGGATGACCTGTGTGTTGGAGGTGATATCTCTGAGTTCATGTAGCCCTCCAGTTTTTGCCTGTTCTTGACTTGGGACTCCACTTGGCCCTGAGAGGGATCTTGTGACTGTGCATCCTGACGCTGGAGGGTCCTGGCTTGCTGCTGATGGATTTCATACTGCTGGTGTGTCTGTGGTGGCTGTTGAAGCAGGAAGCCAGGGGACAGTATCTGCTCCAACTCTTGATCATTTTTGCATAATCGCTCTTGCATTCGTGGGCAAAACTGTTGACTCGCCTGCTGTTGAGGGACATTACACTGTTGGGCGAAGTGCTGGAATTTGTTAAGATGCATGCTGGGCTGGTCTTGCATACCAGGAGTGTTCGAGTTTCCAGGTTGCCACTCTGGGGCAGGATTGTGCTGAGGCTGTGTGGGAGGCGTAGCAAGTTTGTAGCCATTTTGCATTGGACAGTCTTGCTGTGGAGGAAAGGTGCCCTGACCGAAACCCTGCGTTTGAAAGTTACGAGAGGGGTCAGGCTCTAGCAGACTGCCCTGATTCTGTGGGGCTCTGCTGTCTTCTGGAGGGAAATCCTTCCGTATCTGAGGCTGGCTGGCAGGGTGCTGTGGACCTCGGGCAGAGTTCAGATCAATCCAACCCATTTCTTGGCCTGGAGCCACTTTCTCTGACATTTGCTCAGCCTGGCGTGGATGAGGCAGCTTGTTTTCCAGCTCACTGCACTGATTCTGTAGAGTTGCTGGGTTGGCCTGGAGATCCAGCCTGCTGCCTCCTGTCTGAGGGTCCACACTTTGCTGCGCTGAAGGAGGAGGGGGAACAGCCAATGAGACAGACACTCTGGGACCCTGGGGGCTTCCATCAGCTGAGCAGGAAATGTCTGACTGGTGCTGCTGCATTCCATACTGTAAGTGCTGCTGGCCTGGGAGAGGGCTGGGGGCTCGATCGCCAGCTTGGCTGCTGAAGGAATTAAATGTGCCAGCCCCCTCAGCCTGTGCTGAGGTCCCTGCCTGCGGTGGTGGCAGTGAGTAAGACTCCTGGCTGAAATCCTGGTTGGACTTGGAGAACATGTTTAACCCCTCTGGGTTCCTAGGAAAGCACTCTGTGCTATTTTGTGCCTGTGAACAGTCAGTGATGCTTGTCTGAGGGGCCGTACCAGGCCCCGTGCCCATCTTACTCTGTGTGTGCACGTCCAAGCCTGGTACATCAGCAAGAGAGTAAGGCGGTGGCTGCTGCTGCTGCTGCTCTGCTCCAAAGCTACCCGAGTACCCATTCAGCATGAGCCCTGGTTCATAGCCACTGCTCCTGTGCGGCTCCTGGGTTGTCTTGGCGTGCGACTCAGAGGCTGAAATAGGAAAACCTGAGGTAAGTGTCGGTGAGGGGGTGGCCTGCTCGTGCAGGTTGCTGGTGACCCTGTCTGCTTGACTTGAGCTGGTCTGCGGTGCAATGGACACATGCTCTGGGTAATACTGGGACAAAGTTTTCTCCAGGAGGTCACCAGCTGTGCCC
>CM038706.1:1880587-1890587 GCA_021613375.1 Megaleporinus macrocephalus | reverse complement strand
GTCAGAGGTTTAAACACAACAAACAATGAGTCACTGTCTGCCAGGAATCTGTGTATCGATACTGTGTTTTTGAGAATTGATACAGAATCACTAAACATAATATCCTGATACTTGATATTTCAATATATATAGGTGTGTCCAAAATCGCCTACTTACCTACTACTCAGTAGGCGAGCGTGGCTAGTATGTCTGAATACTCAGTAGTAAATCAGTAGGCGAGCGCGGCTAGTATGTCTGAATACTCAGTAGTAAATCAGTAGGTGAGCGCGGCTAGTATGTCTGAATACTCAGTAGTAAATCAGTAGGTGAGCGCGGCTAGTATGTCTGAATACTCAGTAGTAAATCAGTAGGCGAGCGCGGCTAGTATGTCTGAATACTCAGTAGTAAATCAGTAGGTGAGAGTGGCTAGTATGTCTGAATACTCAGTAGTAAATCAGTAGTTGAGCGTGGCTAGTATGTCTGAATACTCAGTAGGTATTCAGTAGTAGTGAACGGTACTGGATGACCTCCTGAATCTGCAGCTATTTGTATGTAGGTGAACACAGCACACTGTGTATCCCATGATTCAGCTGGAGTCGTGGATGAATTCAGAGTGGAGTAAATAAACGGTGTAAAGCTGAACGTCGGCTGTGTGTACGTAGCTACTGCTACTGAACTGCCGCTACAGGAGTTAGCGCTACTGCTGAGATAAACAATGATTACATTCCTCCCGTTTCATCTTCTCTGATCTACAGCTCCACACCGTCTGATACATAATCAGATAAAAACACAGATCAGAGTCACTAAAAGATCTAAATCTGTAAACGAGCTTTTAAATGAATAGCAGGACTTTTACGGTGGTGGTCTGACGTCTTGCGTTACAGGACGCTGGTCATATGGTGGACGTAGTAGGTCCGACCTTGTGTGGTACTAAAACTCTCCTACTGAAACTAGTCTACCGCTCGAGCAGTACGTACTGACTCTAATCCAGTACCTACTGACTAGTAGGAGATTTCGGAAGCACCTCGTGTCTTGAGACAGTGTCCCACTTCCAGATGAGGTCAAGGTTTTCATGTAACTCAAGAAAAGGTATTTAGATCCAGACAGTGCAGGCCAGTCTTCCTGATGCCTCAGTGCATTACTCTATCTGTGCTGCCAGGATGTAGCAGTCCAGTGTTGGTGTTGATATTCAGTCCATATCGTGCAGCTACTCACTATTTCTCAGTCTCGCTCCATCTGTTTCTACTTGCTAGGCAGTGAAAGCAGAATATGACTATTATTTCAGCAACAAAGAGAAGTGTCTCAGCAAAGGCACAGCAGGAGATCGCCGCCCCTCCCCCACTGCACAGAGAGCGCAGCAGATAAAGATTCCAGTGATGGCATTGATTTCTGACTGCCAGACACGATTATTAATGTATGTCACATCCGCAGCATCTGCGAGACAATTACGCTGCGCTGGGCCGAAACCCAGCCGCAGTCTAATCCATCATAATTATGAATTCTCTCTACAGATGCTGCAGCGAGGCGCTCTTTGAAGAGGAGGTGAAGCGCTCTCTAAAGATTCCAGCAAAACGTCCCCATGAGCGCTTTAACCTGTGATGTATAGGG
Source organism: Megaleporinus macrocephalus (assembly GCA_021613375.1). Classification (NCBI taxonomy): domain Eukaryota; kingdom Metazoa; phylum Chordata; class Actinopteri; order Characiformes; family Anostomidae; genus Megaleporinus; species Megaleporinus macrocephalus. Next base: position 1,889,000 of record CM038706.1, on the reverse strand, counting down.
CAGAGGACACGGTGAGACATAGTCCTGCTAGACCGATCTGTATGAAAGTGGATAGAAGCGAGGACGGAGTTCAGGGCTGCAGCTACTGGTTTTAACACTGCTAGCCATTTTGAAGATGACTTAACAGCTCGATACAGTATGAGCCAAGCATGTGACTATTTAAGCTTGTGGACAGCATGCTAACCAATGCCTGTGTCGCTGTATGATGTCATATTTTGCAGCCTGCATATACAGGCATGCAGGAACTACGTCAGCCTTGTAGCTCCAGTAAACTTCAGTGTCACCGTGGAGGGTTAACCAAACAGTTGGGTGCAAGAGTGGGACAGCAATTTGTCTCTGTTCAAAGAAAACCAGGTATTTCTAAATTTTGTGATTATTCATTAGAGCTGTGTGTTGGCAAGAACCTGGCGATACAGTACGTATCGTGATACAGCGCTCACAATTCAATATATCTTGATATACTGTGATTTTTCAAATCCTACTATTAAAACACACCACTGTATGAACAGGTTTATCAATGTTTACAACAGCATTGCGCTCTTGTGCTGCTTGTTAATGTTGGAGAGGAGCTGAAACTAGATTACAACACTGCCACCTAGTGGTCCAAGGTTTAAATACAACACACAATAATTTACTGTCTGCCAGAAATCTGTGTATCAATACTGTGTTTTTGAGAATCGATACAGTATCACTAAACATAATATCCCCATATTTGATATTTCGATATTTTCTTACACCTCTACTATTTGTTGTGTGACATAACATTATGTAAAATTGTACGATGATTGGACCAATAGAAATGCTCCAAAACTGCTTCAAACAACACACATTTCTGTTAACTCAAGAATAATAATAATAATCGTGTCAGACTTGAGTCCAACGTATGAAGTATTAGGTACCATGTACCCTTGTATGAGACTGGGTGTGGGACAAATGTTGCCAATCTGAATTGGAAATGGGGTGAATTTGGGCTGGAATTGTGAGAATTTTATTGGGAGCAGGATAAAATAATCAGGCCTCTACTGGAGGCAGAGAAAAGCTGGAGCCTCTAAACGCAGTGAGTCTACTGTATACAGCTGCTGTTCTAAACATACTCAGCTTTGCTCTGCAGCTTCCTTCCTCTGTGTGAAAGCTCTGGGGCGGCAGTCTGCGTGCAGGGTAATCACTCTGGACTCTGACTTTATAAAACTCAATCACTTAACAATGACCAAAAAAATCTCTTCTTCCTCCAAAACACTGCCCTCCAGGTTTTACACCACAGATGTCTATGGTGTGTGGAGTCAGTGAGGGTGAAGTGCACCTTTCAGATGAGCTAGAATGGAGACAACCTCTCGTCCAACATCAGCATCTCTCAAATGCTCTCCTGGAGAAATGGGCTAAAATCTTATAGGAAGCTTCCCAGAAGAGTGGAAGCTGTTCTAACTGCTAATGGGGAACCAATTCCATAGTTAGACTCCCATTCTAGATTTAGAATGGGGGTCTAACTATTACTTAACTAAACTAAAACTAGTATTGGAAGCCTAAACTGTCCAGCTGTCTGTAAATCACTTTGAGCTGCCACTATAAATAAATACTATTATTGTTATTATTTTTTGTGTCGTCTCAAATAGACTTGCTCATGTGATTTCTTACTATATCTACTATATATATATATATATATATATATATATATATATATATATATATATATATATATATATATAATTACTATATATTACTATATATATAATTACTACATTGTTAAATTAATACTACTCATTATTACACCCTCAACCAAAACGTTATTTACTCATTACTACATAATACTGTACAAAGCATACTAGATCAATCCAGGTGTCCAAGAATTCGTAGTCCAAGTTAAATTCAGGTGATTTTGAAAGCGGGTTTGGGGACGTGCTCTGGATTTCGCTTCATTGGGCCTGTTTGTGCGTCTGCAGTGTTTATTTCGAGGATTCTGGGAGCGTAAATCATGTCCTCCGGTCTGCGGGGCTCGATGCCGTGGGGAGATAAGAAAACATGGTCGTAACTGAAGCCAGAAGTTGAATTCCCATGAAAACACGCTCTACAGTGCTGCCTGGATGCGGAGTGTGTTCGGTCCCAGCAGAAAGCGGCACGGAAGGGATGAAAGGAAAAGCAGGAGGAGAAAGAAGAAGGTAGAGAAAGAAAGCCAGAGTACTGTGGCGTGTTTGATTTGGCTGTGAGAGACTGTCACTTGCGCTGTAGCACACATGTGGAAGCCATTAGCCGTGATTATGATCACACACACGATACTACGGTGTTCGAAGTGCAGCTGGCCTCAAACCACACAGCCAAAGAGCTTCCTTACATAAACAACAGATAGTACTCTATAGGAGCTGTACGGACGTAGTACTAATACTGTAGATATGGCAATAGTAGTATTCATATAGTACTAACATATATATATACAAGCATCTGGACTACTAGTACTACTTACTGCATCTAAAGCATTAGTACTACACTGAAGAATTAATACTGTAAGTGCTGTATAGTCCTAATACTGTATCTCCTAGTATTAATATATAGTATTAATACTATAATCTATAATAATGCTACAATTGCTGTGTCTATACTGCATCAACCGTGTAAGTTCTGTTTCTATACTACATCTGGAGTATTGATACCTTATCTATACTGCATCAAAAGTCTCAGTACAGTTTCTATACTACATCTGGAGTATTGATACCTTATCTATACTGTATCAACAGTCTCAGTACAGTTTCTATACTACATCTGGAGTATTGATACCTTATCTATACTGTATCAATAGTCTCAGTACAGTTGCTATACTACATCTGGAGTATTGATACCTTATCTATACTGTATCAAAAGTCTCAGTACAGTTGATATACTACATCTGGAGTATTGATACCTTATCTATACTGTATCAATAGTCTCAGTACAGTTGCTATACTACATCTGGAGTATTGATACCTTATCTATACTGTATCAATAGTCTCAGTACAGTTGCTATACTACATCTGGAGTATTGATACCTTATCTATACTGTATCAAAAGTCTCAGTACAGTTGCTATACTACATCTGGAGTATTGATACCTTATCTATACTGTATCAATAGTCTCAGTACAGTTGCTATACTACATCTGGAGTATTGATACCTTATCTATACTGTATCAATAGTCTCAGTACAGTTGCTATACTACATCTGGAGTATTGATACCTTATCTATACTGTATCAATAGTCTCAGTACAGTTGCTATACTACATCTGGAGTATTGATACCTTATCTATACTGTATCAAAAGTCTCAGTACAGTTGCTATACTACATCTGGAGTATTGATACCTTATCTATACTGTATCAATAGTCTCAGTACAGTTGCTATACTACATCTGGAGTATTGATACCTTATCTATACTGTATCAATAGTCTCAGTACAGTTGCTATACTACATCTGGAGTATTGATACCTTATCTATACTGTATCAAAAGTCTCAGTACAGTTGCTATACTACATCTGGAGTATTGATACCTTATCTATACTGTATCAAAAGTCTCAGTACAGTTTCTATACTACATCTGGAGTATTGATACCTTATCTATACTGTATCAATAGTCTCAGTACAGTTTCTATACTACATCTGGAGTATTGATACCTTATCTATACTGCATCAACAGTCTCAGTACAGTTTCTATACTACATCTGGAGTATTGATACCTTATCTATACTGCATCAACAGTCTCAGTACAGTTTCTATACTACATCTGGAGTATTGATAACTTATCTATACTGCATCAACAGTCTCAGTACAGTTTCTATACTACATCTGGAGTATTGATACTTTATCTATACTGTATCAAAAGTCTCAGTACAGTTTCTATACTACATCTGGAGTATTGATACTTTATCTATACTGTATCAAAAGTCTCAGTACAGTTTCTATACTACATCTGGAGTATTGATACTTTATCTACACTGTATCAAAAGTCTCAGTACAGTTTCTATACTACATCTGGAGTATCAGCATTCTTCACTCTCCTGCATATAGTGTGGTAAAACGAGAGCTGATATATAGTAGTAATAGTATAGTTTGTAATAATACTTTTAACTGCTGTATCCATACTGCATCCATAGTATCAGTCATTTCTATATTGTACTCTGTATATCTACAGAGTACTGCATATAGAGTGTTAGGATTATACTAGAGTGTTATTAACACTGTAGCTGCTGTATAGAGACAGTACTAACATTGTATATCTATACTGGAACTACAATATCAGTAGTGTATCTATACTGGACCTATAATATAGTATTAATCTATAATAATACCACAAATGCTGTACCTATACTGCACCAACAGTATCAGTACTGTTTCTGTACTGCATTTGGAGTGTTCATGTTATTAATATTTGTATGTTTTCCCTACTTTACCTTCCCTAATTGCCCTGTACAGGGTATTCAGGCATTTTAGGGGTGATTCCTAACCACGTGGAGTGAATGAGTTCTGCTGGAAAGGAGCGTCAGTGTGCAGGAAGAGGCAGGAGAGTTTATCTGATTATGATTTGATTATGAGGTGGCAGGACGCTCTGAATGGGGGTATTTATTAACTGCAGTTGCCCTAACTGACGCTCCATGTAGGGAATACAGCGGTACTGCGCGGGGACCCTGTGGGATGGAATGCAGCTAACGAGCTTGTTAATTAATTAATGAGTTGAATCAGGTGCGCTAAATGAGACGAAGCTCAAAACTCGCTGTAATTTACGCAGCAATTTAGACGCCAATCCGCTCGACAGCAGAGCGCGAGGCTGAAACTGTATCAGGGTTAATGTGGTGCAGATTCAGTGAGACGTGTGAAATGTGTTCCATCTGTTCTCCCTCAGCACTGCAACTTCTATACAGGGTGAAAACAGAGCACCTGCTGGAGTAATAACCCCCATACTGAGACTGACTGCTGGAGTACTAACCCCCATACTGAGACTGACTGCTGGAGTACTAACCCCCATACTGAGACTGACTGCTGGAGTACTAACCCCCATACTGAGACTGACTGCTGGAGTACTAACCCCCATACTGAGACTGACTGCTGGAGTACTAACCCCCATACTGAGACTGACTGCTGGAGTATTAAACCCCATACTGAGACTGACTGCTGGAGTACTAACCCCCATACTGAGACTGACTGCTGGAGTATTAAACCCCATACTGAGACTGACTGCTGGAGTACTAACCCCCATACTGAGACTGACTGCTGGAGTAATAACCCCCATACTGAGACTGACTGCTGGAGTAATAACCCCCATACTGAGACTGACTGCTGGAGTACTAACCCCCATACTGAGACTGACTGCTGGAGTACTAAACCCCTATACTGAGACTGACTGCTGGAGTACTAACCCCCATACTGAGACTGACTGCTGGAGTATTAAACCCCATACTGAGACTGACTGCTGGAGTACTAACCCCCATACTGAGACTGACTGCTGGAGTACTAACCCCCATACTGAGACTGACTGCTGGAGTATTAAACCCCATACTGAGACTGACTGCTGGAGTACTAACCCCATACTGAGACTGACTGCTGGAGTATTAAACCCCATACTGAGACTGACTGCTGGAGTACTAACCCCCATACTGAGACTGACTGCTGGAGTACTAACCCCCATACTGAGACTGACTGCTGGAGTACTAACCCCCATACTGAGACTGACTGCTGGAGTACTAACCCCATACTGAGACTGACTGCTGGAGTATTAAACCCCATACTGAGACTGACTGCTGGAGTACTAACCCCCATACTGAGACTGACTGCTGGAGTATTAAACCCCATACTGAGACTGACTGCTGGAGTATTAAACCCCATACTGAGACTGACTGCTGGAGTACTAACCCCCATACTGAGACTGACTGCTGGAGTACTAACCCCCATACTGAGACTGACTGCTGGAGTACTAACCCCATACTGAGACTGACTGCTGGAGTATTAAACCCCATACTGAGACTGACTGCTGGAGTACTAACCCCCATACTGAGACTGACTGCTGGAGTACTAACCCCCATACTGAGACTGACTGCTGGAGTACTAACCCCATACTGAGACTGACTGCTGGAGTATTAAACCCCATACTGAGACTGACTGCTGGAGTATTAAACCCCATACTGAGACTGACTGCTGGAGTACTAACCCCCATACTGAGACTGACTGCTGGAGTATTAAACCCCATACTGAGACTGACTGCTGGAGTATTAAACCCCATACTGAGACTGACTGCTGGAGTACTAACCCCCATACTGAGACTGACTGCTGGAGTATTAAACCCCATACTGAGACTGACTGCTGGAGTAATAACCCCATACTGAGACTGACTGCTGGAGTATTAAACCCCATACTGAGACTGACTGCTGGACTGCTGGATATAAACCAGATATTGGTCGGGAGTAATGAATGAATGAATGGATGAATGAATGGATGAATGATGTACCATTACAAGTCGTCCTGTCAGACCTTTTACTGAAGCTTCCACTGATCTTAGGCTGGCGTGACGCTACTTGTCCATGGAAATGCTTTTCATAACACTCCTGTCACATGACCCTTGTGCTGATGTTGATTCCAGAGCCAGTCTGGAACTCTGCAGTGAAAGAGGTGCAGTGATGGACAGGTGATCCTACCTGGTGGACCTGTTCTGTAGGTTTACAGTCTGTGGTAGGCTGTTGTGGCAATGCTCCACCATGATAGCTCAGCTGAGTAACAGACAACTGGGCTACAGGCGGAGGCTCACTGAACTGCAGCTGCTGAACTGGGGGTGAAACTCTCTGAGATACTTGAACGGACGTGATGAAGTCTGGACGTACGCGCTTCTGCCGGTCTGGTGCAGATATGTGTCACTGGAAGACTTTCTGCCTGTCTGTCTCTTTGGCTGTATGGGGGCAGTTGGTGGAGAGGGGTCTTGTTCAAGGGCACTCAAGTCGTGTCCTGTCTGATTCCCGTACCTCCAGCCCACAACTAAAGTGCCCTTGATCAAGAGACCTCTCCCCCAACTGCTCCACAGGTACTGTAGATAGGGCTTCTCACCATTTTGGGCAAGTGTATTACACTGCCCCCTAGTGTGTGTGTATATGTGGGTGTTTCACACCCCCCTAGTGTGTCTGTTCACTAGTGTGTATTTGGGTGTTTTATTGCCCCCTAGTGTGTGTTTTCACTAGTGTGTTTCACTGCCCTCTTGTGTGTGTTCACTAGTGTGTGTGTGTGTGTGTGTATGTGGGTGTTTTATTGCCCCCTAGTGTGTGTTTTCACTAGTGTGTTTCACTGCCCTCTTGTGTGTGTTCACTAGTGTGTGTGTGTGTGTATGTGGGTGTTTTATTGCCCCCTAGTGTGTGTTTTCACTATTGTGTTTCACTGCCCTCTTGTGTGTTCACTAGTGTGTGTGTGTGTATTTGGGTGTTGTATTGCCCCCTACTGTGTGTTTTCACTAGTGTGTTTCACTGCCCTCTTGTGTGTGTTCACTAGTGTGTGTGTGTGTGTGTGTGTGTATTTGGGTGTTGTATTGCCCCCTAGTGTGTGTTTTCATTAGTGTGTTTCACTGCCCTCTTGTGTGTGTTCACTAGTGTGTGTGTGTGTATATGTGGGTGTTTTATTGCCCCCTGTTGTGTTTCACTCTTGTGTGTGTTTTCTAGTGTGTGTTTGTGTGTGTAATGTGGGTGTTTCACTGCCCCCTAGTGTGTGTTCGCTAATGTGTGTGTGTTTGCACAGATGAATTTAATGCAGAGGTCAGATTTCTCAGTGTGTAAACAGAAATGGTCAGTAATTGTAAATACTAATTGTGTTCAGTGGTGAAAAAAGAGTGATGTTAAAGAAAATCTAAATTCTGTTGTTGTTGTTGTTGTTGTTGTTGTTTACTCTTGTTGCAGTCTGGCCGTTATTCAGCAGCTTTTAATCCAGTGTAACGCTCTTCATCTTGCTGAGTGTTTGTGTGGATGTTTGATCAGTATTGATAAATTAATACGGATGTTTAATTGTTCCAAAAAAAAAAATCCATTCTCTCTTCTTCCTCTCCTCAAAATATTTACTGAGCTCCATCCTGGAGACCGTGTGTTTGTCCCTGGACTATAAACAAAAGCAGGACAGCAAACACACACACACACACACACACTCACACACACACACACACACACACACACACACACACACACACACACTCACACTCACACACACACACACACACACACTGTTTCTCCACTGCTTAACGAGGTGATGTCCTTCACTACACACACACACACACACACACACACACACCCCTGGTGTTAAAGTGCTAAATCTTCTGGTAACGAGTGACTGCGGACCCCCTGCGGGGCTGAGGGCTGAGCTGCTGCTGAATGTCGTTATGAAACATGTTATTGTTTCCGGGACAGGAGTTTACTGGAGTTTAGGAAGTGTCTG
>CM038706.1:1850587-1875587 GCA_021613375.1 Megaleporinus macrocephalus | reverse complement strand
TGTACTGGTCAGAGTTGATCATTGTACTGGTCAGAGTTGATCACTGTACTGGTCAGAGTTGATCGCTGTAATGGTCAGAGTTGATCACTGTACTGGTCAGAGTTGATCACTGTAATGGTCAGAGTTGATCATTGTACTGGTCAGAGTTGATCACTGTACTGGTCAGAGTTGATCACTGTACTGGTCAGAGTTGATCACTGTAATGGTCTGTTACTGGAGTTTCTATGAAAACAGTCCAGCTGGTCCAGAACGCAGCAACTGGGATCCAAGATTCAAGAGTTTTATTGTCATGTGTACAGCAGAACAGACAGTTACGCTGTACAATCAAATTCTTACTTTGCTGCTCCTCCATTCACCAATAGATAGAGATAACAAATAAAAGAAATAAAAAATATATACAAAACATACAAAGTATAACAATATAAGTTGTTATACTTAATGAACACTAAACAGATCTCAGATCAGTCCTGTTTTAAAGAGCTGCACTGACTACCTGTATCTTTCAGAACACACTTTAAAATTCTGTACTCGTCTATAAAGCTCTAGATAATCTAGAACCTGCTACATCACAGAACGTCTCTCTGTTTATGTTCCAGCTGCTGATCTTAGATCTGCAGATACTGACTTTCTGTACAAACACCTTCAGTAACATACAGAGAACCTGGAGAACCTCTTTCAGCTCTTCTGCTTCTAAACTGTGGAGCTCAGTTGAGCTTCTATTAGACAGTCCAGCTCAGAGTCTCTTTTATTATCGTTGTTATTGCTGTGATATTTGGAAAAAGGCTAGAATGCAGCGTGTGCAGTTCTGGAATCTCTGCAGGGAATAATCAAGCGTCTACAGTCAGAAGACGAAGACCTGACAGACCTGCAGAGCTGAACAGGCCTCAGATAAGTTCTCTGGATTTCTAAATTAAGCTTGTAAATATAAACAGTGAAATGAATGATTGGATTAACTATTGAATATATTTAGGAATTGAAGCCGGCTAATTCCCATCGAGTCTGATTCCCATGTTAGAGGATTTGCTGTAACAGGGAAAGAAAGAGCTCCTCTGAGTGTTTATAGATCTGCTGCTCGTCAGTGCTCTGTGTGTTCGTACGTGTAGACCTACTGGACCGGTTTGCTTTGTGAGGATGTGTGTGTAGCTGTGTGTCTGGTTGTTCTGCAGTGTGTGTGTGTGTGTCTGGTTGTTCTGCAGTGTGTGTGTGTGTGTGTGTGTATAGTGTAACCTCCCCCTCGTGGCTCCTCCCTGCTGAAAGTGGGTCAGATGGCTGCAATGCTTTAAATCCCTCGTGCAGCTCAGAGCTAGCGCTGTTAGCTGCTCTGGTGTTATTCGTCACTCTATCCCCAACGACCCCCCCCTCCAATCTGGCTCTGTGCCATTTCACTCTGTCCTCCATTCTAGTAAATAACTCTCACTGCCTCCAGTCGCCTCACTCTGAGTCAGTTCTCTCTCAGAGGAACACCTGGAAACCAGGGCTGCACACACAGCAGCTACACTGAGTCTCCAAACCTACATACTATGCGGCTCCAGACACACAGATTGTCCCAAGACAATGAGAAGAAGACAATCCCATGATGCACCGCAAGCAGAACGTTCTCCAGCACAAGTGGAGCTCCGAGCGGTTACATCATCTTCAGATGTAAGAGAGCAGCAGCAGCGCTCGTCTCCTTAAACGTGGACGTCTGACTGCAGCACCTCCAAACTCCCGTCTACTCCACTCCTCCAGAACATCAACCATCACCACTGCAGTAGAACCTACCAGAGGAGAACCCCTGGAGCTGAAACGCTGAGGAGGCGCTGCAGCTGAGGTCAGTAAACACTGGCAGTGGGCGGGGACAAGCCGTGACCAGTCTCTCTCTAACTAGAGCGTCTCAGTGATCTGTCCTATGAGGAGAGACGAGGAGAGAACATACACAGAGCTGCCAACGGAGAGGAGGGAGGTTCAGAGTGACGGAGTTGAGCTACTTCTATCTACCTGTTCAGTCTAAATCACTCCATTTACATTAAACCAGACTCACAAACATCTTCCACAGAGAACCTTCACACCATGTTCTAGAAGAACAGCGGCGTTTAGCTGAGCTTCATATACGCAGCAGGCTCCAGATTCCCAACTGGAACTCCAACTTCAGAGAGCGTTCCATTATAAACTTCCTAGTCTTGTTTTGTTTTCCTAATTTTTTATTAATTAAATCTTAACTTTTATCTATTTTTAGTATTATTGTTATTTCTACTTTTATGTTCACTGTTATTTTTTCGTTTAATGTATATTAGTTACTTTCTCCTCAGTTGTTTTAATTTATAATGATTATATTTTGTTTTTATTTTTTTATGTCAATCCCTGTCCATGTAAATCCTCGGCTACATTGAAAATGAGGGTTGCCCTCCATGTACATCCGAGCTTAAAGGTTAATTGATTGATTGATAGTTGGAGATCAGAAATGTCTGAGTTGTGAGTGTTTGAATACGTAGTGAAGCTGCTGAACTCGGGGGTCTGTAACGTAACACTCCTCTTCATCACCTTCATCTGCGGCACTTCAGTTCCAGACCGCCGACAGACCCCCAACAACAGAGAGCGTCTCGTCACGCAGCACTTGAACACTTCACTATATATATATATATAGATATACACATATATAAGCAAGTCAATTATTTAACTTATTTAACAGACCTCTGCTGGCTGTGATAAAGGGGGGTTGAATTTTATTTTCACCCCCCACCCTGTATGAGTAAGGGTGACCTGGGAGTGTGAGCTGTTGCAGTAACACACCGCAGCCAGTCGCCTCCAGCAATGCAGAGCAGAGCAGCAGCAACATGTGACACACCGAACGGCATCTGGCTAAACAAAAGACTCTGTGTGTGTAGAAGTGTGAGTAGAAGTGTGTGTAGAAGTGTGTGTGTAAGTCTGTGTGTGTGTATAATTGTGTGTATAAGTCTGTGTGTGTGTGTGTATACGTATGTGTGAGTGGGTGTGTGTGTGTATAAGAGTGTGTATATAAGTGTGTATGTGTTTGTATAAGCGTGTATGTGTATAAGTGTGCGTGTGTGTATAAGTGTGTGTGTATGTCTATGTGTATGTGTGTGTGCATTTTAAGTGTGTATGTGTATAAGTGTGTGTGTGTGTGTGTGTGTGTATGTATGTGTGTATAAGTGTGTATGTCCATGTGCATGTGTGTGTGTATAATTGTGTATGTGTATGTGTGTGTGTGTGTGTATAAGTGTGCATGTCTATGTGTATGGGTGTGTGTTTAAGTGTGTGTGTATAAGTTTGTATGTGTATAAATGTGTATATGTATATATATGTATGTGTATGTGTGTGTGTATAAGTGTGTAAGTGTATGTATGTGTATGTGTATGTATGTGTATGTGTGTGTATAAGTGTGTATGTGTATAAATGTGTATATGTATATATATGTATGTGTATAAGTGTGTGTGTGTATAAGTGTGTATGTGTATAAGTGTATGGGTGTGTGTATAAGTGTGTATGTGTATAAGTGTGTATGTGTATGTATGTCTATGTGTATGTGTGTGTATAAGTGTGCGTGTGTATACGTATGTGTGAGTGGGTGTGTGTGTGTATAAGAGTGTGTATATAAGTGTGTATGTGTTTGTATAAGCGTGTATGTGTATAAGTGTGCGTGTGTGTATAAGTGTGTGTGTATGTCTATGTGTATGTGTGTGTGCATTTTAAGTGTGTATGTGTATAAGTGTGTGTGTGTGTGTATGTATGTGTGTATAAGTGTGTATGTCCATGTGCATGTGTGTGTGTATAATTGTGTATGTGTATGTGTGTGTGTGTGTATAAGTGAGCATGTCTATGTGTATGGGTGTGTGTATAAGTGTGTGTGTATAAGTTTGTATGTGTATAAATGTGTATATGTATATATATGTATGTGTATGTGTGTGTGTATAAGTGTGTATGTGTATGTATGTCTGTGTATGTATAAGTGTGTATGTGTATAAAGGTGTATATGTATATATATGTATGTGTATAAGTGTGTGTGTGTATAAGTGTGTATGTGTATAAGTGTGTGTGTGTATAAGTGTGTATGTGTATAAGTGTATGTGTGTGTGTATAAGTGTGTATGTGTATAAGTGTGTATGTGTATGTATGTCTATGTGTATGTGTGTGTATAAGTGTGTGTGTGTATAAGTGTGTATGTGTATAAGTGTATGTGTGTGTGTATAAGTGTGTATGTGTATAAGTGTGTATGTGTATGTATGTCTATGTGTATGTGTGTGTATAAGTGTGCGTGTGTATGCACATGTGTATGTGTGTGTGGGTGTATATGTGTGTGTGTATAAGTGTATGTGTGCTGCTGGGGCAGTTGCTATGGGCAGTTGCTATGGGCTGAATTGGATTTAAGGTTAGAGGTGAACTTAAAGGTTTGGGTGCTCACAGCGTGGTCTCAGTCTGGTTCTCTGTATTTACAGTTTCGGTGCTTAACTGTGTTTTATTTAGTTTTTTAAACGTTTCTTTAATCTTTCTATGAAATCTCTGGCTTGTTTATCTGCCTGTAATTACATCAGCACAACCAGCGGCTGTTAGCTTAGCAACCTGAAGTGGAACAGAGAAAGAAGGCGAGGCTACAGTTGCACTTTAACCCCAGGTTCTGATCACAGATAGCCATCTATACAGCAGGGCTTAGTTCGTATAAGATCAGGGCTGTTAGACGAGGCTGTGTGTGCAACACACTAGAGAAACTCACACAGGCAAACTCTATTCTACTCTCTCTATTCTACTCTTCTCTCTCTCTCTCTCTCTCTCTCTCTCTCTCTCTCTCTTGTGTAAGACTCAAGCCTAACGTCTATCTTGTATCAGCAGCAGCTGAAGTCCCTCCAGAAGGTGCTGTGTGGCTATCAGTAAACGACAGGAGAAGATATGAAAGCTTCTGGCTGCAACTACCAGCATCTCTCTTCTGCTTTCTCCAGCGCTGAGCTAGCTCTGCCGCCCATTTCTGCATGTGTAGCCAGCGTTTTAGGCTAAACCCTCTAAAATACATAGCGGCACACAGAAGGACCTGATAGTGCAGCCATAGTGGCCACTAGGGGAGCTGCAGCCCCGGCCCAACAACGTTAGAAATTACTTTAATACTTAAGGAAGGGTATCATTTCAGAATTTTATCTGATTTGACTTTCTACTTAAAACAGAGAGTTCACTGAATAAGCTTAATGCTCGGAATGGAGAGCTGGAAATCAGCTTGTGATGAAATTCATACCCAGACGATAAATACACGCCTTAAATTAATACAATATAAACGGTTAATGTGAACTGATATAAATCCTGTGAGATTAAATTTGTATAATAAAAATATACCAGAAATCTGCCCATGTACAAAAATTAGAGTGTTTTGGGAAGAAATAAGAGAGGCAAGTGAGTTGATTATATTAAAGCCTATTCCATTAGACGCTAAGATGTTTTTATTAGGTATATATCCCGAAAATTATAATTACCATAAGTATGAGATGATTCTGATGGACCTGATGTTCGCAAATGCAAACAAATTAATAGCACCGTATTGGACGAAAACTATTAGACCAAATATTTCACACTGGAGAGGACAAATGTTGCAGAACCTTCCAACAGAAAAAAATAACATATATTTAGTCAAATTAACTATATTTATACATAGTTTTTGACAAAATTTGGAGATCCTTTATGGGTTATATTAAGAGCTTAATTAATGTAAAACTTAAGACTTAAGAACTTAAGGATTTACTTTTTTTTTTTTTGGAAAGGGGAGCTGTTTATTTTGATATATGTTTTGGAAAGGGGGGTTTGTGTGACAGATTGTGTTTAATTGTATTATCTCATATATATATATATATATATATATATATATATATATATATATACATATATATATATATATATATATATATATAATTGTATTATATAAAAAAAATAATGTACTAACAGTAATTTCTGCAAACATACTGTTGTGAACTTAAACGCAGCTCTTAAAATAATTTCATACTGTGTGAAAATGACGAATGCACCACTAGAAATGCTGCAGATTAGCTTGTAAACATTTCTGGTTCCATTAACTTGCGTTGAGAGTGAAGACAGTTTTTTGCCAGTTTAAAGATACCTGTATTTCGTTGGACAGGGACCCTTAGGATGGCCCTTAAAGCACCACACTCAGTGCATCCAGGCCACACTCCTCATATCAGTCCTTAAATCAGTCTTTCCAGCTATCGCTCTGTTTCTCCACCATTCTTCTGGATTTGCAACGAAGATCTTTGTATTTCAGGCGAAGGGAAACGGAGCCGGAGCGACTCTCGGGCTCTGGGCTAACAGAGCAGCTCAAAGCGGGGCTGCAGTTCCACTCCTGTTTGTAATTTCAGACCCGGTGAAACCCCCCCAGAACAGCGGGGCCGCTGGGCTGCGAGAGTAATCGGAGGCAGATGTGGTTCGGCTGCAGCTCCTCTGATCATTAAAGATCATCAGACAGGCCGGCTTTGACATCTTCCTGATACCAGTTAAAGTGATAGTGTTCAAATATCGAGTATACTCCCCCCAACACACACACACACACACACACACACACACACACACACACTATGCCCTCCCCCAGAGAAGAGAAGTCTGAAGTTTGCATCATTCACACTGCAGCTAAAAGGCTAAAGAGTTCCCCACCACTCAGCACAGACCACAGATCATCACCGCCTCGCCGCCTCGCCTCAAACCCTGTGCTCTGACTCTGTATGACATACATGTGAACAAACTCAGAGTCGCTGGTCTTTCAGCTCTTTAGTTTATATGTTTCTAGAAGCTACTCAAGCCCGTTTGAGATGGTGTTAGTCCGACTGCACGGATAGTCAGTCTGGTTAGTTTAGTAACACAGATTCCACACCATCAACCACTTCCACTGCCCACCCCCACCCCCACTTCCTGCTGCAATCGCCTACTTCCTCCACAACCAGTTCAGCTGGAATTCACTAACTCAACAACTCAAACAGCTCTCTCTCTCTCACTATCTCTCTCACACACACACACACACACACACACACACACACACACACACACATATATGTGTATATACAAACACTACCACTTAAAAGTTTAGGATCACTTTAGAATTTCATTGCATGCATTTCACAAACAATATTGTTCATTTCACGATTAATGTAAGTGTATCAGATGATTTTTAAAGAATAAAAATGTTTGTATTAAAGTCTATTTTTGTATAGAGGCTTATTTTACATATAGTTCTATTATCAGTAATTCTCAGTCCTCTGTCTAAATCTCCTGGTACGACCACCAATCCAAGTTAAGGATGTTATTGGACTAATTGGTTGTTAGGACACTCTTGATCAATTGTGATCACAGCTGAAAAACATTCTACTAATAAGTGAGTATAAAAGGGAACAACATTCTAGGTTAGTTTAGTATCTGAAGATCAGCAGTTGATGGCTTGCTGACCGACTCACAATGACCAGAAAGAAACAACTTTCTTTAGAGACCCGTCAGTTCATTGTTGTGTTAAGGAAGAAGATACTCCATTAAAACAAGAACATTTCACTGTGATCCCAAACTTTTGAGCGGTAGTGTATATATAGCTGGACTGGAGCAGGATGTTTCAGAGTCATCAGTTTTTACTGGTTTTGTGTTGTGCTGAGCGTGCTGGTAGGCGGGGAATAAGGACTGTGTGCTGAGATGATGTCAGCCTGTAACAGAGAAAAGGCTGGTATCCAACAAGGCAGCTGAGAGAAGTGGTTTTGGTGGGAGAGAGTTTCTTTGGAACTTTGTGGAAAGTTTAACTGTGATTCTGATTCTGTTGGATCAGCTACTAAACTGCTCTACGATAGCTCACACCTCTCACTTCAGAGCTTTAGCTGTTTATTTTAGACTAAGTGTATTTATTATGTAATTATTTATTATAACTTAAACCTCCTTCCAGCATCAAAACTAAAGAAGTGATGTTTCACTGACTGATCACATGTAGGGGGTAAATCAGATCCAACAGAATCAGAATCACAGTTAAACTTTCCACAAAGTTCCAAAGAAACTCTCTCCCACCAAAACCACTTCTCTCAGCTGCCTTGTTGGATACCAGTCTTTTCTAGAGTCTGTGGCTACGGTAGCAGAGAGGAGGACACTGCACAAACTGCTCTCCATCATGGATGATGATGGTCACCCACTGCACACCATCATCATGGAACAAAGGAGCAAGTTCAGTGGCAGGTTCCTGTCACAGAGCTGCTCTACAGACAGACTCAGGAGATCCTTTGTCCCGAGAGCCATCAGACTCTTCAACTCCTCCCAGTGGAGGACAGATGAGGAACAAGTCCCTTAATTCACATCACAGTTTATTTTTATTTGTACTGTAATCACATTACTGTACATCTGCACTCCCGGACACTCTCCACACTTTACTGGACATCTTATTAGCACTCATAGACACTATTGACACCTTGCCAGACATCCTGTACATTTGCACTCCTGGACACTATTTAACCACTATTTAATTTTTATATACCTTATTGGTTTTTTTTTTGTACTGTGTTTGTAACTACTGCTGGCTGCTAAATTTCCTTTGGGATCAATGAAGTATCTATCTATCTATCTATCTATCTATCTATCTATCTATCTATCTATCTATCTATCTAGTATGGCATAATTTTTTTTTCTCGCTTGTTACAGTTGTTTGTGTATGTGTATGTGTGTGAGAGATATCTCTGGCTTGTCTATATATATATATATATATATATATATGTGTGTGTTTGCATGTGTTTGAGGGTGTGTATGTGTTTTTTGTGTATGTGTGTTTGTGTACATGTTTGTGTGTATATGTTTTGTGTGTATATGTGTTTGTGTGTGTATATATGTGTATATATGTGTGTGTGTGTGTTTTTGTGTGTGTGTGTGTGTATGTGTGTTTGCATGTGTTTGAGGGTATGTGTGTGTATATATGTGTGTGTGTGTGTGTATGTGTGTGTATATGTGTTTGTGTGTGTATGTGTGTATATATGTGTGTGTGTGTGTGTGTGTGTATGTGTGTGTATATGTTTTGTGTGTATATGTGTTTGTGTGTGTATGTGTATATATATGTGTGTGTGTGTGTGTGTGTGTGAGAGAGATATCTATGGCTTATCTGTGTGAGTTAGCACACTCTGCTCTGGGTCACCTGCTAATGGCGTATCTTCTTTCACTGATCTCTCTGCGCGTGTTAGCGTTAGCGGGGCAGTATGTGAGTGGCTGATGATTACTGAAAGGTTGAGTGTGTGACCGGCAGGCGAACCGGCTGACCCCCACACACACACACACACACACACACACACACACACACACACACACACACAAACACACACACACACACACACACAGGCAGTGACACATCAGACAGGATGAGAGCTTTACAGAGGATGAAGCTGAATCTGAGTGAGTGCAAACTAAATACCAAAGGAAATGCATGCTGTCTATGTATGTGTGTGTGTGTGTATGTGTGTGTGTGTGTGTGTGTGTGTGTGTGTGTGTATGTGTGTGTGTGTGTGTGTTTGTGTATTTAGCTATGTTGAACCAAATGTTTCTGAATTGGTGCTGCAACAATTAGTAAACAATGCTCATCGAAACAACCTGTTGATGTTTACCTGTTCACTGTAATACACTACAGGAAGCGTAGGGGGCGGCAGTCGTTCTAAAAGACTGTATCATGACACTATATCATATCATTCATTGCACTGTTCATCACTATAACCATTGATCACTACACCATTCATCATTACACTGTTCATCACTATAACCATTGATCACTACACCATTCATCATTACACTGTTCATCACTATAACCATTGATCACTACACCATTCATCATTACACTGTTCATCACTATACCAGTCATCACTACATTGTTCATCACTACACCGTTTATCACTACACGATTCATTACTACACTGTTTATCACTACACCGTTCATCACTACACCATTCATTACTACACCGTTCATCACTACACCGTTCATCACTACACCATTCATTACTACACCGTTCATCACTACACTGTTCATCACTATACCAGTCATCACTACACTGTTTATCACTACACCATTCATCACTACACTGTTCATCACTACACTGTTCATCACTACACTGTTTATCACTACACCATTCATCACTACACCATTCATCACTGCACCATTCATCACTACACCGTTCATTATTACACCATTCATTATTACACCGTTCATCACTACACTGTTTATCACTACACCGTTCATCACTATACCAGTCATCACTACACTGTTCATCACTATACCAGTCATCACTACACTGTTCATCACTATACCAGTCATCACTACATTGTTCATCACTACACTGTTTATCACTACACCGTTCATTATTACACCATTCATTATTACACCATTCATCACTACACTGTTCATCACTATACCAGTCATCACTACACTGTTCATCACTATACCAGTCATCACTACATTGTTCATCACTACACTGTTTATCACTACACCGTTCATTATTACACCATTCATTATTACACCATTCATCACTACACTGTTCATCACTATACCAGTCATCACTACATCGTTCATCACTATACCATTCATCATTACACTGTTCATCACTACACTGTTCTCGTTCCCTGTATACGCCCCCACAAGGTACACTACATGCTGTTTCTGAATGTAGGTGGACATAAACTGGACACTCAGTGATCCTGAGAACTCTGAGGAGCAGAAGTTAGTGTTTGGGAAAGGCTGTCACTGTCCCCTCATCCAGCAGAACACTCTGAATGTCATACGTCACTGTGGTGAGGAGTGGGAGACACAGTGGGAGACACAGTGGGAGACACAGTGGGAGACACAGTGGGAGAGTGTATGATGTCCTGCAGACCGTCCAGTGTCAGAGAACCGGTCAGAGAAAATACACACCGTCTAAAGTTCTGAGCGTGTTTACAGATTCAGCCTGAATGAGCTGCACACAGTCAATACACACTACTCTCTCTCTCTCTCTCTCTCTCTCTCTCTCTCTCTCTCTATATATATATATATATATATATATATATATATCACTCTCTCTCTCTCCCTCTCTCTCTCTCTCTCTCTCTATATATATATATATATATATATATCACTCTCTCTCTGCCTTTCCATCTCTCTCTCTCTCTCTCTCTCTCTCTATATATATATATATATATATATATATATATCACTCTCTCTCTGCCTTTCCATCTCTCTCTCTCTCTCTCTCTCTCTATATATATATATATATATATATATATATATCACTCTCTCTCTGCCTTTCCATCTCTCTCTCTCTCTCTCTCTCTCTCTCTATATATATATATATATATATATATATATATATATATATATATATATATATATATATATATATCTCTGCCTTTCCATCTCTCTCTCTCTCTCTCTCTCTATATATATATATATATATATATATATATATATATATATATATATATATATCACTCTCTCTCTGCCTTTCCATCTCTCTCGCTCTCTCTCTCTCTCTCTCTCTATATATATATATATATATATATATCACTCTCTCTCTGCCTTTTATCTCTCTCCATCTGTCTTTCTCTCTCTATTATCTTTCTTTCTTTATCTCTTCTTATCTCTTCCTATAATCTCTATCTCTCTTGCTGTCGTTCTTCCTCACTCTCTCTCTCTCTCTCTCCATCTGTCTATATATTTCTTACTCTCTCTCCCTCTCTATTGCTGTCTTTCTCTCCCTGTTTCTTTCTTTCTCTCTGTATCTCTTTCCATTGCTCTCTCTCTCTCTCTCTCTCTCTCTCTCTTTCTCTCTTTCTTCCAGGTTAATGTTTAGAGCAGATGGCCATGCAGGAATAATAAAGTGTGGTTTCCATGGTTACGGTGCGCTCTGAGAGAAATGAAGTTCATCAGGTTTAGTCTGATGTATCGACTAAACTCAGACAAAGGCAGAGAGGAGGAAGTGCATTGTGGGGGATGGGGGTTGCCGTGGCGGCGGACGCCGTGCTGTGTTCGCAAACCACCTCGTAATTAGAGCCTGTGTGAAGTTCAGATACACACCGGCACGCGTGGACAGAGTGGACCGTCTATACACACTGCAGAGCGTCATTCAGCCGACTGGCTGACCGCTCCGTCGCTACAGCGACCAGAAGCTGGACAGACTGGTCAGTAACACTCTACTGTACCAAGTGTGTGATGTATGTGAGTACAGACCAGACACTAATCAGCCATAACACAAAACCACTGACCACTGTATCAGCTCCACTGACCATACAGGACCTCCACTCACTGTCCACTGTATCAGCTCCACTGACCATACAGGACCTCCACTCACTGTCCACTGTATCAGCTCCACTGACCATACAGGACCTCCACTCACTGTCCACTGTATCAGCTCCACTGACCATACAGGACCTCCACTCACTTTCCACTGTATCAGCTCCACTGACCATACAGGACCTCCACTCACTGTCCACTGTATCAGCTCCACTGACCATACATGACCTCCACTCACTGTCCACTGTATCAGCTCCACTGACCATACAGGACCTACACTCACTGTCCACTGTATCAGCTCCACTGACCATACAGGACCTCCACTCACTGTCCACTGTATCAGCTCCACTGACCATACAGGACCTCCACTCACTGACCACTGTATCAGCTCCACTGACCATACAGGACCTCCACTCACTGTCCACTGTATCAGCTCCACTGACCATACAGGAGCCCCACTCACTGTCCACTGTATCAGCTCCACTGACCATACAGGACCTCCACTCACTGTCCACTGTACCAGCTCCACTGACCATACAGGAGCTCCACTCACTGTCCACTGTATCAGCTCCACTGACCATACAGGAGCCCCACTCACTGTCCACTGTATCAGCTCCACTGACCATACAGGACCTCCACTCACTGTCCACTGTACCAGCTCCACTGACCATACAGGACCTCCACTCACTGTCCACTGTATCTCTCTGCCTCCACAGGACTGTAGAAGCCCCACCGTGCAGACTGGGCCCTGAATAGCAATGCCTTGTGTAATAAACTAATAATAAAGTGTGTAATAAAGGATGAGGCAGTAATAACTGCTCGGCTTTGTCTGTGAAGGATTTTCACACAGCAGCTCATGCCGCCTCGCTGTAGTCACATGATTCGTTCTCGCTGGGAATGAATGATTTCTTCCTTTTCATTGGTCTCCAGACAAGCTGCCCTCTCGGAGACTGTTGCTATGATGTCAGCTTCTCTACAAAGAGCAGAAGCATGTGAGCTCCTCACACACACACACACACACACACAGCAGTATGAGTCATAACTGTTTTGCTATTTTATTTCTATTTATTTAATCTAATTTTATTTATTTATTTTTCTCTCTCTCCTCGTTCTCTCCCTGTCTTCTTTTATCTTTTTATCCATGTCTCTTCGTGTTATTGATGTACACCTCTACCTGCCAGGCTGTTATAGGGAATAAGACTATGTTCTTAATGACTTGTCTGGTTAAATTAAAGGTTAAATATTTCTGATTGATTTCTGATTAGTTCTGATTGAGTTGCATAGCAACTGGAAATAGAAACCGTAACTGGCCTTGGGAGTCCACACCAGCCCCAGCCCAGTACGGCTAGTGGAAAGGAGGTCTCGTGATATCTGGTTAATCTAAACGATCATCAGTGCAGAGTATTGATAATCCAACCTGCAGTCCTCCGGTCTCCTCCCTCTGCAGGATGGCCGTCCCAACGTGAATGGTCTCGACTCAGGATCCTGCAGCGCGGAGTGGACGCTGACTCTGACATCAATATCAATATCAGCCGAGCACAGAGGAGAAACTCGTGGAGCTCCGGCAACAGCTTGAGAACACGTGCAACAGAACCGGCAAAGAAAAGGAATCAGCACCAGGTCAGCAGGACGTCCTGACCACTAGCCTGTTTGTTTACATCTAGTACGCGAGACACTTTATTCATATTTACACCGCAGGACACGTTTAGGAGAGTCAGACTGACTCTGAGGCCGATTTGCTCCTCTGTTCCGCTGCAGGGCCGAACGGTTCTGAGCACAGAGGGTGACCGCTCCGGAGGTGGACACTGTTCCACATGGAGACGGTCCCACACGGACTGACTGATGGCTAACGGGACCATGTTTATGTTGGTACTGTGTCGTTGCTGCTGCATTGTTACAAACTCCAAAGCAAATAAGTTCATTTCTGTCTTGCTTCTGGACTACGTTGACTCCCTGGACTCCATCTCCCACAATCCCCCTCCCCAATAGTTTACTATCATGTGTCAACCACCGACCAATGACAAACCACGTTCAAGCAGCTCCTCACCTGATCTCTGATTACTCACACCTGAGGTTCGTTAACTCTGTCTGTATATAAACCAGTGAGGTGTTTCGCCTGTTGTGAAGTGTTACAACCGACTCCTGGTGAGAGGTCTGTTACATCTGTCTAACCTTATAACCCGTTACATCTGTCTAACCTTATAACCCGTTACATCTGTCTAACCTTATAACCCGTTACACCTGTCTAACCTGTTACATCTGTCTAACCTTATAACCCGTTACATCTGTCTAACCTTATAACCCGTTACATCTGTCTAACCTTATAACCCGTTACACCTGTCTAACCTGTTACATCTGTCTAACCTTATAACCCGTTACATCTGTCTAACCTTATAACCCGTTACATCTGTCTAACCTTATAACCCGTTACATCTGTCTAACCTTATAACCCGTTACATCTGTCTAACCTTATAACCCGTTACATCTGTCTAACCTGTTACATCTGTCTAACCTTATAACCCGTTACATCTGTCTAACCTTATAACCCGTTACATCTGTCTAACCTTATAACCCGTTACATCTGTCTAACCTTATAACCCGTTACATCTGTCTAACCTTATAACCCGTTACATCTGTCTAATCTTATAACCCGTTACATCTGTCTAACCTTATAACATGTTACATCTGTCTAACCTTATAACCTGTTACATCTGTCTAACCTTATAACCTGTTAATCTGTCTAACCTTATAACCCGTTACATCTGTCTAACCTGTTACATCTGTCTAACCTTATAACCTGTTACATCTGTCTAACCTTATAACCTGTTACATCTGTCTAACCTTATAACCTGTTACATCTGTCTAACCTTATAACCCGTTACATCTGTCTAACCTTATAACCTGTTACATCTGTCTAACCTTATA
Source organism: Megaleporinus macrocephalus (assembly GCA_021613375.1). NCBI lineage: Eukaryota > Metazoa > Chordata > Actinopteri > Characiformes > Anostomidae > Megaleporinus > Megaleporinus macrocephalus. The sequence goes on along the minus strand of CM038706.1, from coordinate 1,860,418 downwards.
ACCTGTTACATCTGTCTAACCTTATAACCTGTTACATCTGTCTAACCTTATAACCCGTTACATCTGTCTAACCTTATAACCCGTTACATCTGTCTAACCTTATAACCTGTTACATCTAATCTTATAACATGTTACATCTGTCTAACCTTATAACCTGTTACATCTGTCTAACCTTATAACCCGTTACATCTGTCTAACCTTATAACCCGTTACATCTGTCTAACCTTATAACCCGTTACATCTGTCTAACCTTATAACCCGTTACATCTGTCTAACCTTATAACCCGTTACATCTGTCTAACCTTATAACCTGTTACATCTGTCTAATCTTATAACCCGTTACATCTGTCTAATCTTATAACCTGTTACGTCTAATCTTATAACATGTTACATCTGTCTAATCTTATAACCCGTTACATCTGTCTAATCTTATAACCTGTTACGTCTAATCTTATAACATGTTACATCTGTCTAACCTTTTAACCTGTTACATCTGTCTAATCTTATAACCCGTTACATCTGTCTAATCTTATAACCCGTTACATCTGTCTAATCTTATAACCTGTTACGTCTAATCTTATAACATGTTACATCTGTCTAACCTTTTAACCTGTTACATCTGTCTAATCTTATAACCTGTTACATCTGTCTAATCTTATAACCTGTTACATCTGTCTAATCTTATAACCTGTTACATCTGTCTAATCTTATAACCTGTTACATCTGTCTAACCTTATAACCCGTTACATCTGTCTAATCTTATAACCTGTTACATCTGTCTAATCTTATAACCTGTTACATCTGTCTAATCTTATAACCTGTTACATCTGTCTAACCTTATAACCTGTTACATCTGTCTAATCTTATAACCTGTTACATCTGTCTAATCTTATAACCCGTTACATCTGTCTAATCTTATAACCTGTTACGTCTAATCTTATAACATGTTACATCTGTCTAACCTTTTAACCTGTTACATCTGTCTAATCTTATAACCTGTTACATCTGTCTAATCTTATAACCTGTTACATCTGTCTAATCTTATAACCTGTTACATCTGTCTAACCTTATAACCCGTTACATCTGTCTAATCTTATAACCTGTTACATCTGTCTAATCTTATAACCTGTTACATCTGTCTAATCTTATAACCTGTTACATCTGTCTAATCTTATAACCTGTTACATCTGTCTAATCTTATAACCTGTTACATCTGTCTAATCTTATAACCTGTTACATCTGTCTAACCTTATAACCTGTTACGTCTAATCTTATAACGTTACATCTGTCTAATCTTATAACCTGTTACATCTGTCTAACCTTATAACCTGTTACATCTGTCTAACCTTATAACCTGTTACATCTGTCTAAACCCACCTACCGTAATGATTCTCTGATGTTTTGAGTCAAACAAGAATTTTTTCCTTCAAGGGGTCTGCAGTCTGGTCTCAGAAGAAAATTTAAAATTCTAAAACTCTACATGGTACATGGTAAACGTATGCAAACGTCATTATTAACTAAACCGATTAAATTTTTAAAAACTGGCCAACATTGTTTTAACCACAGTCATTTCCTGTGACGGGTCAGCATGCTCACGGTGCTCTGTGATTGGCTCAGGGCTCATTGGCATAATCTGCATTATCAGTACTGCACGAATGAATTTCACAATAACGTTGAACAAATGTTACACTGCACAACTGTGGCTCGCACACAGCTTCAAAACAAACAGAGCACGCGAGCGTGTATGTGTCCAGCAGCTGCTCGGCCTGCGCATTCCTCGGATCAAATTCCATACGCCCTGGACACCTGAACCCCGCGGGCTCGGTGACGTCACGGCTGGACGTGTGTACAGTTTCAGCCGTGAAGGACGTTTGGAGCAGCTGGAGTGAAAAGCAACAACACACACACACACACACACACACACACACACACACACACACACACAGCCTTCTGCTGGTACACACAGTTCAAAGACATCAGCTGTAAGATCCTGAAGCTCCTCTTATATAATATAATATAAGAATCATGTAGAATTTCAATTATGGCAATAATTAAACAACGTTGTATTCTTAACGTTTACTTCTAGCACTAATACTCCTAACAGGTAAGGGAAAGCATGTTGATTGGTTAAGTAAAGTCAAATACTCTTGTTTGTGTGGTCTGTATGATCTATATGGAGGAGGAAACCTGTAATATAGGGGCAAGACAGTGATAGGAAGCATCTTTAGCCTCACGCTTGAATTCAACTGCCCCTCCAAGCCCTCCACAGCCACCCCTCAGCCCTCCAGAGCCTGCCCCAAACCTTACACAGCCTAGCTTTCCACAACCTCCCCAGCCTTCCATAGCCCCCCCATCTCTGCACAGCCTCCCTAGCCCTCCACAGCACCCCCAAACCCTCCCCAGCCCCCACAAAGCCCTCCACAGCCTCTCCCAGGCCCTCTACAACGTCCCCAGCTTTCCATAGCACCCAAGCCCCCACCAGGCCCCCAGCCTACCACAGCCACCAAGCCCTCCACAGCAGCCCAGGCCTTCACAGCAGCCTCGCTAGCCCTCCACAGCCCCCAAGCCTTAACCTCCCCCAAGCCCTCCACAGCCCCCACAAAGCCCTAAACAGACCCTCTCAGGCCCTCTTCAACCTCCCCAGCCTTCCATAGCCACCAAGCCCTCCACAGCCTACCAGCCTTCCATAGCCACCAAACCCTCCACAGCCCCCCCAGCCTACCATAGCCACCAAGCCCTCCACAGCCCCCAGCTTACCATAGCCACCAAGCCCTCCACAGCCCCCCAGCCTACCATAGCCACCAAGCCCTCCACAGCCCCCCAGCCTAACATAGCCACCAAGCCCTCCACAGCCCCCCAGCCTACCATAGCCACCAAGCCCTCCACAGCCCCCCAGCTTACCATAGCCACCAAGCCCTCCACAGCCCCCCAGCCTACCATAGCCACCAAGCCCTCCACAGCCTACCAGCCTTCCATAGCCACCAAACCCTCCATAGCCCCCCAGCCTACCATAGCCACCAAGCCCTCCACAGCCCCCCAGCTTACCATAGCCACCAAGCCCTCCACAGCCCCCCCAGCCTACCATAGCCACCAAGCCCCTCCACAGCCCCCCAGCCTACCATAGCCCCAAGCCCTCCACAGCCCCCCAGCTTACCATAGCCACCAGCCCCCCACAGGCCCCCAGCCTACCATAGCACCAAGCCCTCCACAGCCCCCCCAGCCTACCATAGCCACCAAGCCCTCCACAGCCCCCAGCCTACCATAGCCACCAAGCCCTCCACAGCCCCCCCAGCCTTTGTAGCCCCACCCAAGTCATCCACAGTCTCCTCATCCTTCACAGCCCCCCAAGCTCTCCACAGTAGCTTCCATAGCCCTCCATAGCCTTCCTAGCCCTCCACAGCAGCTTCCATAGCCCTTTACAGACCCCTCCAAGCCTTCCACAAGCCCTCCATAGACCCCTCCAAGCCTCCAAGCCTCCAAGCCCTGCGCATCCTTTTAAACGTAGTATCTTGTTTATTTTATTACATTTGTTTGTGGGCAGCTCATAAGAATGTTTATAGCTGCCACCAAACGTCCACCACACCCCAGTGACAACTTCTCAGCAGCACGGATGCAAGTCTGGCAACCAACGTGGGGGGATCTGCTCCATCAGAGCGACGTGTGTGTAGAAAAATCCCCTCACGGCCCGAACGATGATATCAGCGCGGCTTTGAAACGCCACATGGTTTCTCTTCCTGTGCGACAAAAAGTTCATCTTCTCCTCTGGTCTGAGGTGCTGCTTCTTCTTCTGTCTGTCATTAACCCGACAATCTACACGGACCACTTCTCAGAAAGCAGTCAGAGAGACCCCCCCCCCCAACACACACACACATTTCTGATAGCGGCGTTAGCCCACACGCAAGCAGATCTTCAAAAGAAAGGCTGGTTGGTTTGAGACGGTTCAAAGAAACTGAAGGCCTTCTTAGAACCTGAGAACATCAAAGCCTTCAGAAGTGATGGGACAGAAAGCGCAAGTGATGAATCATGCAACGTTTGACCTGATCTCCGTGGAAACGGCCGCTGTCCTTTACGGCTCAGTTCATCTCGCTGTGGTGTTGTTAAACAGTGCGTAGGTGTCTGCGCTGGCAGTGCGGCGTAGCCGGCTGCCATAAACACACACAGCCACGTGCTGCCATGCTAACTGCTACGCTAACTTTAGCTGACGTCAGTCCTGCTGTTGTTGTGAAGACACAGAGCTGGACCTGCTCGGACACGGAAACTGATAACTTGGAGCTGAAATGCTAATTAGCTAATGCTGGTGGCCAATAGTAAGCTTATATCCCAGCAGTTAGCGCTGCGCTAACTCTGCACTTGTGAAATAATTAAGTTAAACAATCTCAAGCAAACTGGCTTATATGGACAAAATACACAGTAATATGACATAAATGAGCTCAGCACCTCAAACAGGGATTAATTAATTAATTAATCTGTTTTTAAAAGGTTTCCTGACAGAGTAGCATGTAAAACCAGCATAAACATAGCCATGTGCTACCACGCTAACATGCATAGCTTAAGCTGGACACAGAGCACCTGGCTGGACCGAACTCCATACAAAATATAACATAAAATATAAACAGTTGTACAAACATATTAGTTATTATTAGTATTATTATTACTATATCATTATTATTAAAATCAGAAATGTGGGAAAAAACAAAAAATATATACTAAGTATATAAAGTATTTTTTGTCAGAAATGTATTCACGTATATTCATAAATATATGAATTTTTATATTATAATAAAATGTATAAAATATAACCATATAAAAGTATAAACAGTTCTTTATACAGCTGTACAAATTATACTACATTATTTAGTAGTATTATTATTACAATTATTTTTTATTTAAAAATATGTTAGCCAATCTGAAAAGTGGGAAAACTCACAGAATACTGGTTGTTGACTTTCATAAAACACATAAAAGCTAGCTGTCGCCACAGAGTGTGGAGAGAAATCTACTACTGACTGAGCTGAAAATATTAAAGTATGATAAAGTATATTGAACATATAAAGTATTTTTTTCTCAGAAACTTATAAACTTATATTTATAAACTTATTAAATCTAAACTTACAAAAAAATATATAGTTATTTTGGGCTATTTGAAAATAGCTGTACAAACATATTAGTGCATTTAATATTATTATTATTATTATTATTATTAAGTATATGTTATCTTAGCCAATATATATATATATATATATATATATATATATATATATATATATATATATATATATATATATATATATATATATATATATACTTTATCATCCTTAAATATTTCTTCTAAAAATAGCTGCACAATCATATTAGTGTATTTATTATTATTATTAATACCATTACTATTATTAATAAATATATTAGCCAATCAGAAATGTGGGAAAACTGGTGACTTTTGTTGCAACAGTTGGCTTTTATCAACAACCAGTGTATTTTTCCCACATTTCTGATTGGTTAACATATTTATTAATAACAGTAATAGTATAGTTGACACATAGTGTTGATAAACTTTTATCCTTAAATATTTTCAGCTGACTGAATGTTAGATTTCTCTCCAGCTGATAAAGTATCTTATCTAGTATATAAAGTATACAGTATTTTTAAAGTATTTTTTTGTCAGAAACTTTTATACTTATATTTATACATTTACTAAATATAAACTTACAAAATGATAAACAGTTGTTTTTGGCCTTTGGAAAATAGCTGTACAAGCATATCAGTGTATTTACTATTATTACTATTATTAATATATTATTATTATTATTATTGTTAAAAATATGTTAGCCAATCAGAAATGTGGGAGTGATTGACTGTCATGAATCAGACAAAAGGTATGAAACATATTTACAAATAAAATACCAATTTAGGCCAAACGTCCTGTCAGAACTCGAGCAGTTGGATTGAAGGTGTACAGGAAGTCTGAACTGGCACGATCCGCACCTCCTGCCGGACGCCAGCCCTGACCGGCCAGCCTGGCATATTTAGAGCGAGGCGGCACTTTCTTTGGGCAGAGTTACGTAACGCTGGCCCAAGGAACGCTGGGATATGTTTGTAAACACAGCCGCCACGTGCAAGCGCTCACATGGAGGAGCGAGTAAAGCCTGATATCGATACACACTTCAGCATCTCTCACTCCTCATACACTTACTGTCCACCCCTGCTAATGCTAAACGCTAACTCGTGCAACAGAAGCTCCCCAGCAGCGCCTGGGTCTCAAAGCCAAGAAGATCCAACACCGTGTACACGTTTAAGCCACTTTATTATTTTTAAAAAGCTTTTTATTCCAGACAGGTTTTTATCTACTTTATTTTATTAAAAGAGTAAGTAGAGCTTTTACATACATCAGTGTGTTTATTTAACTCTTTCCAAGCTTCTCCTAAACAACCCAGTATTATTATCAGTTCTCATCTAATACCTGCTTTGACTGCTCAGTACTTCATTAAGATAAATCAAGATTTGCTGCTGAAGGAACTGAACACATTCATACAATGTCTGGGGCGTCCAGGAGAAATCTGGAACCTAACTTTGTTCTTCAAACTGGATCAAGATCTGATCTACTTCTCTCACAATAACATATTCATGTTACTTTGTATTGTATGTAGGATTATTTACATCTGTTCTAATCAGACCTGCTGTTCCTACTGGTGATCAGACACTTATTGACATACTGAAGGTGTGCCGGTGGCCAGGAGAGGACAAAAACTTCAAAGTCTTTACTTTCAGTGTAAGTAAATGGAATCAGAAGCTGTCTTGAAGCATTTCTATTGGTCCATTCATCATAACATTTTCATACAATGTAAACAGCAGCTGCTGTGTTCAACTGATGTTGTAGAAAAATAAAAATCAACAATAATTCTGAATATATTTTAGGTTATATTGGTTTATTGTGTTGTATTTTTTTACTCTATTTTCTATTTTCATGTTGATAACCAAACAATCCCCTTTAAGTCACATTACAGACAAAAATAAAGTGAATTTACTGCAGAATTTCAGAGTTATGGAAATCAACCACTGCTGTCCAAAGAAAAACATCTACAGTGTTGGCAATTTTTATTTTTCTACATCATTTGAACAGGACAGCTGCCGTTTACACTGTGTAAAGTTTTATAATGAGTGGACCAATAGAAACGCTCCACTATAGCTTGGAAGACACTCTGGTTCCATTGACTTACATTGAAAGTGAAGAATGTTTTTGGTCTCTCCTGTAAAGTTGTTTTATATATATATATATATAAAAACATGATAAAGCTCTTCCTGACTGTTGCCCTGATCTCCTGTTCTCAGAGGGAGTGGCAGCAGAGCAGCTTCTCTAAACCTGTTCCACCACGTCGCCCTTTAAACAGCCCTGGGCTAGAAATGCAATACACTCCAGAGCTGAGGTCACAGGTTAGAGGCCGACTGCAGAGCTTTAGCATTACTGAGAACGCCATGGAGACTGCACACTGCCAGCACTGGGGTAACTGCTAAGCGTGGGTGTCACCCAAGGGGGGTGAGGGTCGCCCCTTTACCCCAAAAGTTGTGGATTAACTAAAAACATGTCTGCTCTCAAAAGTGCACTTCTTTATTTTGAGCACTGGAGCTACGAGGCTGACGTAGCTAACGAGCAATGAAACCTTATCACCCCTCCAGTTAGCATGACGCTCCCACTGCACACCTAAATCCTCAACTGAGTCCAGCTGTTGGGTAATCTTAGACGCTGTAAACACAAACAACAATACCTCACATTTACAAACAGTAACAGGAGAGGACAAAAACTGTCTTCACTTTCAATGTAAGTCAATGGAACCAGAAGTCTTTTTTAAGCTATTGTGGAGCATTTCTATTGGTCCATTTATCATGATATTAGCACACAATGTAAACGGCAGCTGTTTTGTTCCAATGCTTAGAAAAACAAAAATTTATATACATATATATATATATATATATATATATATATATATATATATATATATATATATATAGAGAGAGAGAGAGAGAGAGAGAGCATGTATATCACTTTAAGAACCAGAAGCAGATTGGCTGCAAATCCTCCTCATTGATCCGTTTTCCACCCCAATCATCTCCTTCAGAGCGGATTCTCTCTACTCCACGGGGGAGTGTCCAAATCTGGAACATTCCCTGCACAGGGGTCATCTTGACCCCAGGAGCACTGACCACTACAGAGGGGGTGATGAAAGCTTACTGGGCTTTTTTTTTTAGCATGCTGGGAGACGTGAAACGTCTGTGTGTGTGTTTGTGTGTAAATAAGAAATGTGATTCCGCACCCACACGGAAAAACATCCTAAAAAAGAATTCCGATATCAATGAACCAAATAGTAAACAAGGCTCTTTAATGTTTTTCATCACGGCTTCTGTTGCAGACACAGCCCTGACGCGAGTGGCGGGTAGGATTTTCTTAATCCCAACATAAAATTACTGGAATACTACTGAATAGTAATTGTTAGGTAATAGCAATAGCAATAGTAAAATATAAACTAAAATATAAAAAATAATAATAAATTATAAACTGTAGTAGCTACTTAATAATGCACAGTAGATTCTAAATAGTGTATAGTAAATATGTATAATAAATGCTTAATAATCCTTAGTAGATATGATATAACGTATAGTAGATATATAATAATTAACTGTCACCACTGAATAACTGATAGTAGTTACTATTTAACAACTCGTCTGTTTAAGGAGTTTTATTTATAGTAAACTGGTCAAACCAAAATCTGTACATTATCTCGAATAGTTATCATCAGAGATACATCACATAGAGGCCGTCTGGGACTGAAGCAGCTCCGCCGCTGTAAAAATAATCTCCCGCCTGCGAGGAATCATTACACGCGATAACAGACTGTGCTGAGTCAACGGCCAGCCAATCACTGGCAACCAAAACAGACACACACACCACCTGGGTTATGTTGACACTACACAGCAGAACGTCACGCTCACCATGTCAAAACACGGCCGTTTGAATTACAACGTTAGTCAAATGTAAATATCAACTGCACTGATTAGAAACTGGTGATACGATACATATCATGGTACACGGCTTGCTCGATACATCGCAATATATTGTGATACAGTACACGGTGATATATTGTGATTTTTTAAATATAATATTGGGAAAACTGTCATAGCGTGTGATTAATGGACCAATGAAAATGCTCCAAAATAGCATGGATAAAATTCTGGTTCCACTGACTTACATGATAAACAAGTATCTCTGAAATGGCAACGGCACAGGAGAGCCCAATGTAGGCATTACTTTCAATGTAGATCAATAGAACCAGAATTTTATCCAAGCTACCACAGAATATAAACAGCAGCTGTCCTGTTTGAATGATGTAATAAAATAAAAAAAATATATATATATTCTATAATATTATGTTACAAATGGCTACTAACAACTAATCACTTTGATTATCAGTCATTTATTGCCAATACTCAATTTTAATCATTATTTTCATGTATCTATAAGCTCCAGCCAGTAGATCAGAGTACTCTACACTCTATCTTCATAAACAACAACCTCAGATATAACGGTTTGTAGCATTAGCTACGCTCACTATGCTACCCAGCTAAATTCTCCCAGTGCGTTACATTAGCATCTGCACCGCCCCCCCTCCCCCCCCTCCATCACCCCCTCTACGCTGTTTATTTACAACATCCCATTAGCTGTTGCTCCCAGGCATCCTTCCATTCCTCTGTCATTCAGATGGTGGCACTGAAAGGCAAAGAGGCGGAATACACAAAGCCAAATCCACATACAGGAGAATCCCCGAGTCTTTATCAGCCATA
>CM038706.1:1805587-1840587 GCA_021613375.1 Megaleporinus macrocephalus | reverse complement strand
GAATGTGAGTCTACGTTACAGGACTGAGGAGTCTAAGTTACAGGACTGAGGAATGTGAGTCTAAGTTACAGGACTGAGGAATGTGAGTCTAAGTTACAGGACTGATGAGTCTAAGTTACAGGACTGAGGAATGTGAGTCTAAGTTACAGGACTGAGGAGTCCAAGTTACAGGACTGAGGAGTCCAAGTTACAGGACTGAGGAATGTGAGTCTAAGTTACAGGACTGAGGAGTCTAAGTTACAGGACTGAGGAATGTGAGTCTAAGTTACAGGACTGAGGAGTCCAAGTTACAGGACTGAGGAATGTGAGTCTAAGTTACAGGACTAAGGAGTCCAAGTTACAGGACTAAGGAGTCCAAGTTACAGGACTGAGGAATGTGAGTCTAAGTTACAGGACTGAGGAATGTAAGTCTAAGTTACAGGACTGAGGAATGTAAGTCTAAGTTACAGGACTGAGGAATGCAGGTCTAAGTTACAAGACAGAGGAATGTGAGTCTAAGTTACAGGACTGATGAGTCTAAGTTACAGGACTGATGAGTCTAAGTTACAGGACTGAGGAATGTGAGTCTAAGTTACAAGACTGAGGAATGTGAGTCTAAGTTACAGAACTGATGAACGGGAGTCTAAGTTGCAGGACTGAAGAGTCCAAGTTACAGGACTGAGGAATGTGAGTCTAAGTTGCAGGACTGAGGAATGTAAGTCTAAGTTACAGGACTGAGCAATGCAAGTCTAAGTTACAGGACTGAGCAATGGAAGTCTAAGTTACAGGACTGAGCAATGCAAGTCTAAGTCACAGGACTGAGGAATGCAAGTCTAACTTACAGGACTGAGCAATGCAAGTCTAAGTTACAGGACTGAGCAATGGAAGTCTAAGTTACAGGACTGAGCAATGGAAGTCTAAGTCACAGGACTGAGGAATGTAGGTCTAAGTCACAGGACTGAGGAATGTAAGTGTAAGTTACAGGACTGAGCAATGGAAGTCTAAGTCACAGGACTGAGCAATGGAAGTCTAAGTTACAGGACTGATGAATGTGAGTCTAAGTTACAGGACTGATGAGTCTATGTTACAGGACTGAAGAGTCTAAGTTACAAGACAGAGGAATATGAGTCTAAGTTACAGGACTGATAAGTCTAAGTTACAGGACTGAAGAGTCTAAGTTACAGGACTGAGGAATGTGAGTCTAAGTTACAAGACTGAGGAATGTGGGTCTAAGTTACAGAACTGATGAACGGGAGTCTAAGTTGCAGGACTGAAGAGTCCAAGTTACAGGACTGAGGAATGTAAGTCTAAGTTACAGAACCGAGGAGTCTAAGTTACAGGACTGAGGAATGTAAGTCTAAGTTACAGGACTGAGGAATGTAAGTCTAAGTCACAGGACTGAGCAATGCAAGTCTAAGTCACAGGACTTAGCAATGCAAGTCTAAGTTACAGGACTGAGCAATGGAAGTCTAAGTCACAGGACTGAGGAATGTGGGTCTAAGTTACAGGACTGAGCAATGGAAGTCTAAGTCACAGGACTGAGGAATGTGGGTCTAAGTTACAGGACTGAGCAATGGAAGTCTAAGTCACAGGACTGAGGAATGTGGGTCTAAGTTACAGGACTGAGCAATGGAAGTCTAAGTCACAGGACTGAGGAATGTGGGTCTAAGTTACAGGACTGAGCAATGGAAGTCTAAGTCACAGGACTGAGGAATGTGGGTCTAAGTCACAGGACTGAGGAATGTGGGTCTAAGTTACAGGACTGAGGAATGTGAGTCTGAGTTACAGGACTGAGGAATTTTGGAGCTCTTCATGTTTAGTCTTAATCTTAGGCAGGACTTACTGACCAGTTCCTAATGATCTGGGTTCTCATATTGCAGTAGCATGTCAGACAAATATGCTGGTCCGGCACCATTAAGATATTTATAGACCAGTAGTAGATCCCAGTATAAAGAACAGGTGAGTGATGAGTGAGAGCGGTTTGGTTGGGAGACCATTACGGTGATCAACGCTGCTAGAAATGAAGGTGTGGCCGAGTATCTCCAGGTCTGGTTTAGTCAGGAAGTCTGATCTTCTTGATGTTCTGAAGGTGATGAAACGCTGATTTACTAACAGCTTTGAGATGACCTGCTGAAACGGATATCTGAGTGGTTGCTGGTTGCTGGTCTGTGGCTCCGACTGGTATAAAAGAATGTCAGTGAGAGGAGGGAGAGCGGCGGGAGGAGTTAACAGGAGAGACTCCAGGAGAGATCTGAGTAACGCAGATGTTTTATATCAGATTTTGTAACAAGCCCTGATTCACGTCACCCAGAATTAACCAAACGTTTTGTCAGCTGAGTAGCAGGAAGTAAAGGAAGTTGCGTGAGTTGTGGTTGAATTACGAAAACTCTGTTTCCTACATCGTTATGTACGGTTCTGACTGGTACATACTATTCTCTAAAAATAGGTCAAATAGCTGAACGTGGTATGTTGTGCCTACATACCGTTGCTGTCCAAACAAAAATATGTATCTCCAATATGGCAGCTTTAAAAGTGAAGTCGTTTGTTGGCCTGTCCTGTAGTGTAGGTCAATAGAATTTTATAGAATTTAAAATTCAATAAAAATTAACATAAATCAAATAAAAAAATAATAAAAAAATGAGCTATATGTTTTTCTTTGGAGGGCATGATTAAAATAATCTTAATGACTCTTAATGAATGTAAACAACTCATAAACCTCCAATAATGCAATATTATTTGTTTACAAGTAACGAGGTCGGATTTAATTGGCCAAGTCGGTCATGAGGCTTTCCCTGAATGGCAAACGATTTTATTTAATGTTAAATCAAACACCACTGACTGGCTAGACGCAATACGGCGGTTATACTTGTTTGCATTAAGTTGCGATTGGTTTTTAACAGATTTTTGTTGATATAAACTAAAACTCTGAAAATTAAAACATGATGATCAGAAAATCAGAAAATCACAAAATCTGCTACATAAATGTAGCTAACCAGTAAAACCAGCCACTCTAAAACTAAGCCTCTCTGAAACTAGGCCACATTAAAACAAACTCATAGAACTAGGCCAGTCTAAACCAACACACTCTAAAATCAGGCCAGTCTAAAACTAGGTCATTTTAAAACTAAGCTACTCCAAAATTAACCCAATCAAAAACTAACTAACTCTAAAAATAACCTCTCTTAAACTACACACTCTTAAACTAGGCCACTCTAGAACTAAACCAGTCTAAGACTAAGCCACTCTGAAACTAAGCCATTCAAAAGCCAGTCTAAAATTAACCAACCAGTCTAAAACTAGGTCATTTTAAAACTAAGCTACTCTAAAATAAGCCCACTCAAAAACAAATCCACTCTTAAAGTAAACCACTTTAAAACTAGTTCATTTTAAATCTAAACTACTCTAAAACTAAGCTACTCTAAAACAAATCCACTCAAAAACAAATCCACTCTTGAAGTAAGCCACTTTAAAACTAGTTTATTTTAAAACTACTCTAAAACTAGGCCACTCTAAAACTAGGCCAGTGTAAAACTAAGCCACTCAGAAACTAAATCCACTCTGAAACTAAATTAACTCTTCAACTAACCCACTCTAAAACTAGGCCACTCTAAAAATACCCTACACTAAAACTAGGCCAGTCTAAAACTAACTCACTCTGAAACTAAGCCACTGTAAAAGTGAGCCCCTCCAAAAATAGGCCACTCTAAAACTAAGCCAGTCTAAAACTAAGCCAGTCTAAAACTAAGCCAGTCTAAAATAAGATGGCCTGCATGTGCATGTTGGTAAGCAATCTATGATTTCTTCAGAGTCGATCTCTGAGTCGTACAGCTCTGCCGGTTCAGGCGTCTGCTGTTAGCTAAGCACTGCTGAACCTGGGAAGTCATCTGCTCTGTGTATGTATCAGCGTATCTTCTGAAGACCAGACAGGTTCCTGTGCGGTCAGCACTGAGGCTGTGGCTGAAATGAGCTGAGGTGAGTTGAGGTGAACCACTGATGTGTGGTGTGGAGTCTCGATGATGGTGTGAAGTGTGAAGAGCATTAGCTGGGCACTGACCTCCTCACCTCCAGAATAATGTTAGCTTTAATCCCCCACAATGCCTGCAGAGGTGTGAAACCACTCGCGTGATGTGTGTGACGTCTCAGTGTGTGACGTTCCCTTTCACTTTCACCGACAAGGTCACCCCTCGCACCTCCCCGAAAGCCCTCCTGGGGTTCAACTAGCCTCCTACTGTTAGCCAAGTACACACTCCTCGTCCATTAGCGTTAGCTGTGGTAGAGATAGCGGTGTTGAGGAGGTGCTGCTCAGCGTATGATGTAACTGCTATCTAAATCCCATTAGCAGGAATGACCAGCGACAGATATCACAGCTCTACTCGGACCGCGCCGCGGTCACGCTGGTCAGAGCGAATGCAGGCGCAGGGGCGGAGGGCTCGACTCGGGTTAACAGGATTGTCACAGTCGGGTTGAGCTTCGGGGGCGCTGGAGAAAAATCCCAGGACTTTAGAGTCCAGCACGGCGGCTAGCTTAGAGAGCTTAGCTCAAACATCTGATTCTGCACTTTCACTGTTCTTCTCCTTATCAAACCTTCTGACTGTTTCCATTCACAACTCTGACCATTACAGATCAACTCTGACCATTACAGATCAACTCTGACCATTACAGTGATCAACTCTGACTATTACAGTGATCAACTCTGACCATTACAGATCAACTCTGACCATTACAGATCAACTCTGACCATTACAGATCAACTCTGACCATTACAGTGATCAACTCTGACCATTACAGCGATCAACTCTGACCATTACAGATCAACTCTGACCATTACAGATCAACTCTGACCATTACAGTGATCACTCTGACCATTACTGTGATCAACTCTGACCATTACAGATCAACTCTGACCATTACAGATCAACTCTGACCATTACAGTGATCAACTCTGACCATTACAGATCAACTCTGACCATTACAGTGATCAACTCTGACCATTACAGATCAACTCTGACCATTACAGATCAACTCTGACCATTACAGTGATCAACTCTGACCATTACAGATCAACTCTGACCATTACAGTGATCAACTCTGACCATTACAGCAATCAACTCTGACCATTACAGTGATCAACTCTGACCATTACAGTGATCAACTCTGACTATTACAGTGATCAACTCTGACCATTACAGATCAACTCTGACCATTACAGTGATCAACTCTGACCATTACAGTGATCAACTCTGACTATTACAGTGATCAACTCTGACAATTACAGTGATCAACTCTGACTATTACAGTGATCAACTCTGACCATTACAGATCAACTCTGACCATCACAGTCATCAACTCTGACCATTACAGTGATCAACTCTGACCATTACAGTGATCAACTCTGACCATTACAGTGATCTACTCTGACCATTACAGTGATCAACTCTGACCATTACAGCGATCAACTCTGACCATTACAGTGATCAACTCTGACCATTACAGATCAACTCTGACCATTACAGCGATCAACTCTGACCATTACAGTCATCAACTCTGATCATTACAGTCATCAACTCTGATCATTACAGTCATCAACTCTGACCATTACAGTGATCAACTCTGACCATTACAGTGATCAACTCTGACCATTACAGTGATCAACTCTGACCATTACAGCGATCAACTCTGACCATTACAGTGATCAACTCTGACCATTACAGATCAACTCTGACCATTACAGCGATCAACTCTGATCATTACAGTCATCAACTCTGATCATTACAGTCATCAACTCTGACCATTACAGTGATCAACTCTGACCATTACAGATCAACTCTGACCATTACAGTCATCAACTCTGACCATTACAGTCATCTACTCTGACCATTACAGTGATCAACTCTGATCATTACAGTCATCAACTCTGATCATTACAGTCATCAACTCTGATCATTACAGTCATCAACTCTGATCATTACAGTCATCATTACAGTGACCATTACAGTAATCAACTCTGATCATTACAGTGATCAACTCTGACCATTACAGTCATCTACTCTGACCATTACAGTGATCAACTCTGATCATTACAGTCATCTACTCTGACCATTACAGTGATCAACTCTGATCATTACAGTGATCAACTCTGACCATTACAGTAATCAACTCTGACCATTACAGTAATCAACTCTGACCATTACAGTCATCTACTCTGACCATTACAGTGATCAACTCTGATCATTACAGTGATCAACTCTGACCATTACAGTAATCAACTCTGATCATTACAGTCATCAACTCTGACCATTACAGTCATCAACTCTGACCATTACAGTCATCAACTCCAGTGTAACCAGGATCAGCCACCATATACCAGTACAGCTTGGCACGGGCAGGAATAGGCAGTGTTTTTCTTTAGAAATAGCTTCTTTCTAGCTTACGGGCCAGGTGTACACAGAGCTCTTGATGTTGACTGGTACTCCTTGATTCCAGTCTCAGCCACTGAACTGGATATCCTAACACATGGATGTTACTTGGGGGTTGAATATTTTTGCAATGCACTGTATAAAACTCTGCTTTGGCCATTTTGCCTAATATGAGAAGCATATTGTACATTAAGCTAAATACTGAATTATATATATAATAAATATTAAACTGCATTAAATATATTACGCAAAATTAGATGGTCAGATTTACCTGGAGGTTGCCAGGTACCGAGGGCCATCCCTGAAACATTACACACACACACACACACACACATTATATATATATATATATACCTCAATACACATTAGCACAGCAGTATTTACACAAACACATACAGAAGACTATGCACTGCTGTCACAGTTAGAATCCCCACAGCTCCTTGACAGCAGTTCACACTATACCTGACACACACACACACACTTCCACACCATTACAGTTCACCCCCTGAGTGAATACACACTGACCGCAGGGTCCTCTTCTAACCAAATGTCGTTAGTGCAGAGCCTAATTACTACTGTCCCGGCAGGAGGGCTGTGTGAGTGTGTGTAAAGTGCAGGGTGAGTGTGTGTGAGTGTGCTCTGGGGGGTTCTGTGGGATTAGGCCAGGCCAAAGGGTCTTCTGCTGCTGTTTAAAACCCCCGCTCACCCACACAGAGCAGCTCCTGGACTACATACAGCCCCTCCCCCTCCACACAGAGGCACGAGTGCATACAGAGTGATATAGAAGCAGCTCCAGAGCAGGTACTATTAGGGTGGTGGGTTAACGGTGCTTACTGTCCACTCACTGTCCACTCTATTAGACACTCCTACTACTTGCTGGTCCACCTTGTAGATGTAAAGTCAGAGACAGTAGCTCATCTGCTGCTGTACAGTTTGTGTTCCTCTAGTTCTTCATCAGTGGACACAGGACGCCGCCCACAGGACACTGCTGTCCGGATAGTTTTGGTTGGTAGACGGTTCTCAGTCCAGCAGTGACACTGAGGTGTTTAAACACTCCAGCAGCAGCACTGCTGTGTCTGATCCACTCACACCAGCACCATCAGTGTCACTGCAGTGCTGAGAATGACCCACCTCCCTAATAGTATCTGCTCTGTGGTGGTCCTGTGGGGGTCCTGATCATTAAAGAACAGAGTAATAAAGTATACAGAGAATCAGATGAACTACAGTCTGTGAGTGGAGGTCCTGTATGGTCAGTGGAGCTGATACAGTGGACAGTGAGTGGAGGTCCTGTATGGTCAGTGGAGCTGATACAGTGGACAGTGAGTGGAGATACAGGGAGGTGGGTTTAATGTTTGAGGTGACTGGTGTATATACCATATCCACCATATATATATACCATATCCATTGACTGACACACACACACACACACACACACACACACACACACACACACACACACTCAGTGTGTATCTCCTGCCTGCTGCACTTATCTCCCTGCTGTGTGTGTGTGAATAAAGGAAGCAGCCGTGGGCGGAGCCTCATTCTGAGTGACGGTTAATCATTGGCCCAGCTCCTCCCTCCACTCAGCAGGACCAGATTAAACCCTATGGGTGTAAAACAGCATCAATCTCTATATGCTTATTCAAAGGCATCAATTTTGGAGTTTTTTATTAATAATAATTAAGTCATATATATATATACATACACAAAGAAAATCTTCACTTATGTTGAGTTTTATTTTTATACATAAAGTTGCCATTTTGTTTTGTTATATATTATATATATTGTTATATATATCGTCACTGTCCAATGAAAAACAAGTATTTCCAAAACTGCAACTTTACAGGAGAGACTTAAAACTTACTGTACTTTCAATAGAACCAGAATTTTTTCTAAGCTGTTTTGGAGCATTTCTTTTTTTTTTTTTTTTTTATAATATTTTGTATTTGTGCACAGATTTAAGTACCAGATTATGACCTTATTTATAAACATTCCACATTTTCATTTTAACAATAAAACAAACATACAAACAAAAGTTAGAAAGGTGGGAGCTAGTTTGCGGGCAGTCCTTTTAACTTGAAGCATTTCTATTGGTCCGTTCATCATGAAATTTCCACACAATTGTGTTCGAATGTTGTAGAGAATGTTTTTCATTGGACAGCGACGATGCAGTTATGTACCGCAGGAGACTGACTTGCACACCTGTATTAAATGTGATGTGATTTGATTCTCTGCAGTCAGCCATATCACACCACTCTGACTTAATTTACATCTTAACTATTAAAAATGATACATTCACAAAACATTCACAGTGTAATGTGATATATTCCTGCAGGTTTTACTGCATGATTTTAATTTATTTGTTGATTTTTAAGATACACATTAAATATTCTATGTGCCTCGAACTCCTGCACATTTTCATATGTATGTTTTATTATTGTTATTATTCTTATGTAGTGTGTTTTCTACAAGATTAATTTAACGTGTTATACGACCAGCAGTTTTCAAAATCTCTGTAGAAAACAGTATTAAACCCTCAACGTATCTCTTTGTGATCCAGTGTTTCCCGCATTCAGGATGCAGGTGCCGGCCGTGCTGAGAGATGCAGAGCTTTACGAGGCTCCATTCACACACACACACACACACACACACACACACACACACACACACACACACACACACACTGCCTATTATACTGCTGCCGCACACACACACACAAATCCGTGGGCCTTCAGGGCACAAGTGCTGCAGCCGTAGCAACGACCATCTTTTCCCGTGACCCCTTTCTCCTCCAAACACACACACACACACGCACACACACACACACACACACACACACACACACACACACACACACACACACACACACACACAGAAAGCAGAGAACAGAAGTAGAGAAATCTGCTGTGTAATTACTTTGTATTATTATTTTCCATTATTATTACCATTCTACAACACATTATTTTAAATTTTGTAATTATATATATATATATAGCACATTATTTTAAATTTTGTAATTATATATATATATATAGCACATTATTTTAAATTTTGTAATTATATATATATATATAGCACATTGTTTTACCATCTTACATCATTATTATTATACATGGTACATTCCTTTTACAGTCTTACTCTCTTTCATTTACTCAGTAAACACTTTATTATTAAATATTAATCAGTATTAATAGAGTAAGTAGTGTTTTCCATACGTCAGTGTGTTTATTTAACCCTTTCCAAGCTTCTCCTAAACAACCCAGTATTATTATCAGTTCTGATCTAATACCTGCTTTGACTGCTCAGTACTTCATTAAGATAAATCAAGATTTGCTGCTGAAGGAACTGAACACATTCATACAATGTCTGGGGCGTCCAGGAGAAATCTGGAACCTAACTTTGTTCTTCAAACTGGATCAAGATCTGATCTACTTCTCTCACAATAACATATTCATGTTACTTTGTATTGTATGTCTGATTATTTACATCTGTTCTAATCAGATCTGCTGCTTATACTTATACTGTTATTATATGTAAGGTATAACGTCTACATTCTAATATTAGTTGGATTTTATTTCAGTTTAAAATGTAGAGATGTTTGGAGATGATGTTCTGCTGAGTTAATCATAAAGGCCACCGAACACACTGACACCTGCCTGCATTACTGACCAGCAGTTAAGAAAATCCTCTCAGGTGTTATTTATATGTTGAGACCTCTGACAGCTCGTTAGCTACCAGTTCTGAACGAGGCAGGAGGCCGTAGTGCTCTGATTATTCTAAATGACAGCTTCGACTCTCTTCCAGAAGACAGAGATGTCGATGATGCTTTCTTGATTCTAATTGGTCTAATTGAAAAAGGCCACAAATTGCTGTCCCCCCACCAGACCCCCACCCCCATTGACTTAAACGACCTACTGATGATTCAGAACAGTGAATTTCACAGAGCGCTGAAGAATATTAATTTATGAATGTAATAAAAAAAATTAAAGCCAGATAAAATTCAGCTAATCACACTATATGGACAGAAAACAACATGAACCTTCGAAATTATATTAAAATTTAATAAACAGAATAAATTGTACTTAAAATAGAAATACTTTCCTTATTCTTATGTTTAGGAGATGCGATAAAACGTGTTTAGTTTAACATTATTCATAGTTTTTATTAACTTGGGTCGTGATTTAAATTGTAACTATATTTACAGAAGTAAGAATTAAAAGGCTAACTGTAAAGAAATTTCTTGACTTTACAGTGTCGGTGATGGTAACCGGAGGTCACCATGTCTTCAGTCTATCTCCATCTATTTATCAGTGTTCATTGTTCTACGTACTCCGAACACGACAGCTGCTCTTTACAGTGAAAGAGTTTTATAATTAATGGACCAATAGAAATGCTCAAAACCACACAGAATAAATCCCCTTTATATTAAATCACATTGAAAATTAAGAAAGTTTTTTTTTTCTGAGAGGTCACTAATAGACGGACCATTGTCCAACGCGGACCCAAACGGATGAACTCCTGAGAAGGATTTAATTCTAACAGTGTTTATTTTAAGAGGTGGAGCTTTTCTTGTCTTTAAGGTAAACAGGCTTTCACAGACCAATCACGTGCGCTGTAAGATCACCAAAGGCTCCTCAGCCAATCAGATCTGTGGCGTGCTCTAAAAAGCTTTATTTACTGTTTCTATAAATAAATAAATAAATAAACACTAAGATGCTCTTTTTTTCAAAAGCGTTCTGTTTGTTAAATGTAGCTCCTGTTTTTACTGAAGTGATTAAAAACATTTATTACAAGTTAAAATTATTCAGTTCAGCATTTTAACAGTAAATATACTGAAATACACTGAAGGGTATGTGTGACGGTCTGGACCGGCCTGAGGAACTCACCTCTAACTGGACCTTACTGACTCTAATTAAACACCCCTGATCTAAACCTACCGGTGAACCCACATGTGTCCTCTAAGTGTATATATGTGATGGTGATGAATATAAAATAAAGTTTGTATTTTAATAATGTTTTAAGCTGAAAACTCAAATAGAACAATGATTTGGGCGTCGGGCAGAGTATCAGTGAGTAATACCTTTCTGTTTGGGAGTTTTTAAACTCCTCTGACGTCTGGTTCCCATCACCACTGTTTAATTCTACAGAAATTTTGAAAATATGGTGGAATTCCCCTTGTACCTGCCAGTTCACTGTACTAATACAGATCAGTGCTCGTCAGTGGGGGAGATGAAGAGAGCTAAACACGGACAGCACAGAGTCGCAGAAGCACCTGAGGCTCCAGATCTGCACAAACAAATACCCACTGATTGCCGTCCTCGTGTTTCTGGCTGAACTGGTCAGAGCTGGTGTTTTCAGACCATCTGGAGCAGCACCAGGATTATTCCCCCCTTTATTTACACCAGTACAGGAGGAGTTTTAACGACCCCCGGGTCACTGAGGGAGGGAGGATTACTGGTTAACTTCCCCACAGCACAGTGGTCCCGCTGGGCATTGTGTTCTCCAGTCCCCGTGTGGATTTGAGGAGAACAGGGAGGAAAGAAGGCCCCCTACTGGCGGCCTGTAGATAATCACCACTGCATCCAAAGGTCAAAGGGTCGCATTAGATAACCCAGAGTTCAGTGGAGCAGCTGAGACTTTTCCAATGATAATCAATCTTCAACAAACAAAGCATGTAAATAGAAAACAGCACGTCTGCTCCTCAAACCACATCACAGACCTACCTATACCTATAAACACAGACCGCCACTCACCGTCCACTGTATCAGCTCCACTGACCATACAGGACCTCCACTCACTGTCCACTGTATCAGCTCCACTGACCATACAGGACCTCCACTCACTGTCCACTGTATCAGCTCCACTGACCATACAGGACCTCCACTCACTGTCCACTGTATCAGCTCCACTGACCATACAGGACCTCCACTCACTGTCCACTGTATCAGCTCCACTGACCATACAGGACCTCCACTCACCGTCCACTGTATCAGCTCCACTGACCATACAGGAGCTCCACTCACTGTCCACTGTATCAGCTCCACTGACCATACAGGACCTCCACTCACCGTCCACTGTATCAGCTCCACTGACCATACAGGAGCTCCACTCACCGTCCACTGTATCAGCTCCACTGACCATACAGGAGCTCCACTCACTGTCCACTGTATCAGCTCCACTGACCATACAGGACCTCCACTCACCGTCCACTGTATCAGCTCCACTGACCATACAGGAGCTCCACTCACCGTCCACTGTATCAGCTCCACTGACCATACAGGAGCTCCACTCACTGTCCACTGTATCAGCTCCACTGACCATACAGGACCTCCACTCACTGTCCACTGTATCAGCTCCACTGACCATACAGGAGCTCCACTTACAGACTGTAGTTCATCTGATTCTCTGTATACTTTATTACTCTGTTCTTTAATGATCAGGACCCCCACAGGACCCCTACAGAGCAGATACTATTAGGGAGGTGGGTCATTCTCAGCACTGCAGTGACACTGACGTGGTGGTGGTGTGTTAGTAGTGTATGTTGTGCTGGTGTGAGTGTATCAGACACAGCAGTGCTGCTGCTGGAGTGTTTAAACACTGTGTCCACTCACTGTCCACTCTATTAGACACTCCTACTACTTGCTGGTCCACCTTGTAGATGTAAAGTCAGAGACAGTAGCTCATCTG
Source organism: Megaleporinus macrocephalus (assembly GCA_021613375.1). Taxonomy (NCBI): domain Eukaryota; kingdom Metazoa; phylum Chordata; class Actinopteri; order Characiformes; family Anostomidae; genus Megaleporinus; species Megaleporinus macrocephalus. The sequence goes on along the minus strand of CM038706.1, from coordinate 1,827,505 downwards.
CTGCTGCACAGTTTGTGTTCCTCTAGTTCTTCATCAGTGGACACAGGACGCCGCCCACAGGACACTGCTGTCCGGATAGTTTTGGTTGGTGGACGATTCTCAGTCCAGCAGAGACACTGAGGTGTTTAAACACTCCAGCAGCAGCAGCACTGCTGTGTCTGATTCACTCACACCAGCACAACACACACTACTAACACACCACCACCACGTCAGTGTCACTGCAGTGCTGAGAATGATCCACCTCCCTAATAGTATCTGCTCTGTGGTGGTCCTGTGGGGGTCCTGATCATTAAAGAACAGAGTAATAAAGTATACAGAGAATCCTGGTCAAATTTTAGAGCCCACCAGGAAAAAAAACATAAAATAAACATAAACATAAATAAAAAATGTTTGCTGTGTTAAAGTTAGACTGTACGTAGATATATATTGTTTTACTGTGACAGACGGAGATCAACAGAGTACTTCAGCTTTTCCAGCAGGAAGTTCAAGTCGTCTTCTATAAAACACGCTGAACACTTTTAAAAGCTATTTATTTAAATGGCGGATCCACTTTTACCTGATTAAATCAGCTCCCCGTAAACGTCCTTCAGCTGTGACCTTAACAACAGCCTCACACAGTACTGACACTAAACCATGTCCTTACCTGCTCCTGGCTGACAAACACACACCTACACACACCTGCCTCTCCTCTGAAGCTCTGCATTTCCATCCTCTTTTAAATCCAACGTCAGTCTGACGCTTCCACCTGGAAGATAAAAAGAAAATAACAGTAGACGGATTTGAAATGTATGTATGTGTTGTAGAAACTGTGGTATCACTGTGTATACATACACACACAATATAATTAAACTAATTTAAAGTGGTTTGTACGGTGGTGTAGTGGTTAGTATGGTGGTGTAGTGGTTAGTATGGTGGTGTAGTGGTTAGTATGGTGGTGTAGTGGTTAGTATGGTGGTGTAATAGTTAGTATGGTGGTGTAGTGGTTAGTATGGTGGTGTAGTGGTTAGTACGGTGGTGTAGTGGTTAGTATGGTGGTGTAGTGGTTAGTACGGTGGTGTAGTGGTTAGTATGGTGGTGTAGTGGTTAGTATGGTGGTGTAGTGGTTAGTATGGTGGTGTAGTGGTTAGTACGGTGGTGTAGTGGTTAGTATGGTGGTGTAGTGGTTAGTACGGTGGTGTAGTGGTTAGTATGGTGGTGTAGTGGTTAGTATGGTGGTGTAGTGGTTAGTACGGTGGTGTAGTGGTTAGTATGGTGGTGTAGTGGTTAGTATGGTGGTGTAGTGGTTAGTACGGTGGTGTAGTGGTCAGTACTGTGGTGTAGTGGTTAGTACGGTGGTGTAGTGGTCAGTACGGTGGTGTAGTGGTTAGTACGGTGGTGTAGTGGTTAGTATGGTGGTGTAGTGGTTAGTATGGTGGTGTAGTGGTTAGTACGGTGGTGTAGTGGTCAGTACGGTGATGTAGTGGTTAGTATGGTGGTGTAGTGGTTAGTATGGTGGTGTAGTGGTTAGTATGGTGGTGTAGTGGTTAGTATGGTGGTGTAATAGTTAGTATGGTGGTGTAGTGGTTAGTATGGTGGTGTAGTGGTTAGTACGGTGGTGTAGTGGTTAGTACGGTGGTGTAGTGGTTAGTACGGTGGTGTAGTGGTTAGTATGGTGGTGTAGTGGTTAGTATGGTGGTGTAGTGGTTAGTATGGTGGTGTAGTGGTTAGTACGGTGGTGTAGTGGTTAGTATGGTGGTGTAGTGGTTAGTACGGTGGTGTAGTGGTTAGTATGGTGGTGTAGTGGTTAGTATGGTGGTGTAGTGGTTAGTACGGTGGTGTAGTGGTTAGTATGGTGGTGTAGTGGTTAGTATGGTGGTGTAGTGGTTAGTACGGTGGTGTAGTGGTCAGTACTGTGGTGTAGTGGTTAGTACGGTGGTGTAGTGTTAGTATGGTGGTGTAGTGGTTAGTATGGTGGTGTAGTGGTTAGTACGGTGGTGTAGTGGTTAGTATGGTGGTGTAGTGGTTAGTATGGTGGTGTAGTGGTTAGTACGGTGGTGTAGTGGTTAGTATGGTGGTGTAGTGGTTAGTATGGTGATGTAGTGGTCAGTACGGTGGTGTAGTGGTCAGTACGGTGGTGTAGTGGTTAGTACGGTGGTGTAGTGGTTAGTATGGTGGTGTAGTGGTTAGTATGGTGATGTAGTGTCAGTATGGTGGTGTAGTGGTTAGTACGGTGATGTAGTGTCAGTATGGTGGTGTAGTGGTTAGTACGGTGGTGTAGTGTTAGTATGGTGGTGTAGTGGTTAGTACGGTGGTGTAGTGGTTAGTATGGTGGTGTAGTGGTTAGTAAGGTGGTGTAGTGTTAGTATGGTGGTGTAGTGGTTAGTATGGTGGTGTAGTGGTTAGTACGGTGGTGTAGTGGTTAGTACAGTGGTGTAGTGGTCAGTATGGTGGTGTAGTGGTCAGTATGGTGGTGTAGTGGTTAGTACGATGGTGTAGTGGTTAGTATGGTGGTGTAGTGGTCAGTATGGTGGTGTAGTGGTCAGTATGGTGGTGTAGTGGTTAGTATGGTGGTGTAGTGGTCAGTACGGTGGTGTAGTGGTTAGTATGGTGGTGTAGTGGTCAGTACGGTGGTGTAGTGGTTAGTATGGTGGTGTAGTGGTTAGTACGGTGGTGTAGTGGTTAGTATGGTGGTGTAGTGGTTAGTATGGTGGTGTAGTGTTAGTATGGTGGTGTAGTGGTTAGTACGGTGGTGTAGTGGTTAGTATGGTGGTGTAGTGGTTAGTATGGTGGTGTAGTGGTTAGTACGGTGGTGTAGTGGTTAGTACGGTGGTGTAGTGGTCAGTATGGTGGTGTAGTGGTCAGTATGGTGGTGTAGTGGTTAGTACGGTGGTGTAGTGGTTAGTATGGTGGTGCAGTGGTTAGTATGGTGGTGTAGTGGTTAGTATGGTGGTGCAGTGGTTAGTATGGTGGTGTAGTGGTTAGTACGGTGGTGTAGTGGTTAGTACGGTGGTGTAGTGGTTAGTATGGTGGTGTAGTGGTTAGTATGGTGGTGTAGTGGTCAGTATGGTGGTGTAGTGGTTAGTATGGTGGTGTAGTGGTCAGTACGGTGGTGTAGTGGTTAGTATGGTGGTGTAGTGGTCAGTATGGTGGTGTAGTGGTTAGTATGGTGGTGTAGTGGTCAGTACGGTGGTGTAGTGGTTAGTATGGTGGTGTAGTGGTCAGTATGGTGGTGTAGTGGTTAGTATGGTGGTGTAGTACGGTGGTGTAGTGGTCAGTACGGTGGTGTAGTGGTTAGTACGGTGGTGTAGTGGTTAGTACGGTGGTGTAGTGGTTAGTACGGTGGTGTTGTGGTCAGTACGGTGGTGTAGTGGTCAGTACGGTGGTGTAGTGGTTAGTACGGTGGTGTAGTGGTTAGTATGGTGGTGTAGTGGTTAGTACGGTGGTGTAGTGGTTAGTATGGTGGTGTAGTGGTTAGTATGGTGGTGTAGTGGTTAGTATGGTGGTGTAGTGGTTAGTACGGTGGTGTAGTGGTCAGTACGGTGGTGTAGTGGTCAGTACGGTGGTGTAGTGGTTAGTACGGTGGTGTAGTGGTTAGTACGGTGGTGTAGTGGTTAGTATGGTGGTGTAGTGGTCAGTACGGTGGTGTAGTGGTCAGTACGGTGGTGTAGTGGTTAGTACGGTGGTGTAGTGGTTAGTATGGTGGTGTAGTGGTTAGTACGGTGGTGTAGTGGTCAATAGGGTGGTGTAGTGGTTAGTACGGTGGTGTAGTGGTTAGTATGGTGGTGTAGTGGTTAGTACGGTGGTGTAGTGGTCAGTACGGTGGTGTAGTGGTTAGTACGGTGGTGTAGTGGTTAGTATGGTGGTGTAGTGGTTAGTACGGTGGTGTAGTGGTCAGTACGGTGGTGTAGTGGTCAGTACGGTGGTGTAGTGGTCAGTACTGTGGTGTAGTGGTTAGTACGGTGGTGTAGTGGTTAGTACGGTGGTGTAGTGGTTAGTATGGTGGTGTAGTGGTCAGTACGGTGGTGTAGTGGTCAGTACTGTGGTGTAGTAGTTAGTACTGTGGTGTAGTAGTTAGTATGGTGGTGTAGTGGTTAGTATGGTGGTGTAGTGGTTAGTACGGTGGTGTAGTGGTTAGTATGGTGGTGTAGTGGTTAGTATGATGGTGTAGTGGTCAGTATGGTGGTGTAGTGGTTAGTACGGTGGTGTAGTGGTTAGTACGGTGGTGTAGTGGTTAGTATGGTGGTGTAGTGGTCAGTATGGTGGTGTAGTGGTTAGTATGGTGGTGTAGTGGTTAGTACGGTGGTGTAGTGGTTAGTACGGTGGTGTAGTGGTTAGTACGGTGGTGTAGTGGTTAGTATGATGGTGTAGTGGTTAGTATGGTGGTGTAGTGGTTAGTATGGTGGTGTAGTGGTTAGTATGATGGTGTAGTGGTCAGTATGGTGGTGTAGTGGTCAGTATGGTGGTGTAGTGGTTAGTATGATGGTGTAGTGGTTAGTATGGTGGTGTAGTGGTCAGTATGGTGGTGTAGTGGTCAGTATGGTGGTGTAGTGGTTAGTATGATGGTGTAGTGGTTAGTATGGTGGTGTAGTGGTCAGTATGGTGGTGTAGTGGTCAGTATGGTGGTGTAGTGGTTAGTATGATGGTGTAGTGGTTAGTATGATGGTGTAGTGGTTAGTACGGTGGTGTAGTGGTTAGTATGGTGGTGTAGTGGTTAGTACGGTGGTGTAGTGGTCAGTACGGTGGTGTAGTGGTCAGTACGGTGGTGTAGTGGTTAGTACGGTGGTGTAGTGGTTAGTACGGTGGTGTTGTGGTCAGTACGGTGGTGTAGTGGTCAGTACGGTGGTGTAGTGGTTAGTATGGTGGTGTAGTGGTTAGTATGGTGGTGTAGTGGTTAGTACGGTGGTGTAGTGGTTAGTACGGTGGTGTAGTGGTTAGTATGGTGGTGTAGTGGTCAGTATGGTGGTGTAGTGGTCAGTATGGTGGTGTAGTGGTCAGCACTGTCTCCTCACAGTAAGATGATCTGGGTGGGATTCCCGGTCTGGGTGTTTCTGTGTGGAGTGTGTATGGTCTCTCTGTGTTTGAGTGGGTTCCTCCGGGTTCTCCGGTTTCCTCCCACAGTCCAAACACATGCATGTTAGGATCCTCACTCTAAACGTGAGTGTGTGTTGGCCATATGATGGACTGGCGACCTGTCCATGGTGTACCCCGCCTTCGCCTGATGATGCTGAGACTGGCTCCTCTTTGGTTGGTTGACTGTTCTCAGTCCAGCAGTGACACTGAGCTGGCTGGTCGCTTCAGCACTGGTCATCTCACTCGCTGTAGTGCTGCTGATGCTACAAAAGCAAGAAAAAAATATACATAAGCAGCCTGTGATTAGATGGAAGTAGTTAGAGTAACCAGTGATACTGGACTGATAACTGTCAGTAACAGTGAGTAACAGATGTGAAAACAGTCACCGTTACCAGTAAAACCAGTAGCTGCTGTTATTAAAAACCATGAACCTCAATAACCGCTATCACAGCCTGCAGTGATGATCTATTAGTATGAATATGAAAAGAGTTTAGTGTTAATGCTGATGTTTCTCTATAATTAAAAACTATAATTCATAATTACCTGAAAACCCTGCAGGTACTTTAGCTCATCAGTCTGCTGTTCATTCTGCTGCTGTTTCCTGCAGTACATACAAACTAATTCATTAACGCTCTGAAGCACAACCTGGCTGAAAAGTGACCCGACTGAGATTTTATTCTCTGGATCTCTGCAATACATTAATTTCATCATTCAAGCTTTAATGAATTCCTCAGTGTACTTGTTTTTGATCATCACAAATCCTGATTTCAGTTTTATTACTTACTTTATTAATAAAAATCATGTTTATATCACTGCCTTCTAACACACATGGCTCAGAATGAACTCTTATGTGTTCACTATGGAGACTGATAGGAACTGTTGACGTTTGTAAACACTTGTAGTGGGGAACATATTTAACTGTTAACATAACTGTTTTTGTTCGTGAAGTAAATAAATAAGAATTAATATAATGATTTAAGATCGAAACAAGATTTTTAATGAACATTAAATAATGAAATAAACTGAGTTTAACACATTTACCAAGGAGGTACTGACCAGTACATACAATAACATAGGAAATGAGAGTTTAACCATGTTGTGCATTAGATTAGAAGGGGTTTGCTTAGCATGTACATCAAAGAGATAATACTGACATTTTAATAGCATTTCTATGCAGAAATTCAACTCATAATTTAATAAATTCACACATTTGATGTTTAGTCCTGACTGCTGGCCTACCGGTGACTGAAGCCAGGGTTAGCATGCTAGCCAGCGCAAGAGAACATGGTTAATTATCATCGGTTTACGTTATTGTTCACAATAAAACGTCTATTGTAATAAACATGACTATTAAATAAACTACTGGGCTAGATAGTTTACTAACTATTACCTATTAGGTGTGTTTAAAAATGCTTTTGGCCTGTGTGGTACGTATGTAACCTGTTGATATTTACGTTATTTACGTACGTTATTTTAAATATGTATATATGTATTACGTTATTTACGTATGTGCTGTGCAGGGCAGGAAAGTCACCGAAAGACTAAAATTCTGTCAGTGTTTAAGGTTTGTGGCCTGAAAGTCCTGATTATTTACTGTTATCTCACCGATCAGCTCTCATCTCCTCCGCTTCTGGTGGTTTGCGGATCGTGAGTCGACTCCAAAGTAACCGATTCTTCTAACCGATTCGACTCTTTGGAAATCGACTCACGACACGAACATACATTTATAATATTAAGTTTTGTTTCCAGGAACACCCGTCCCAGAATTCTAGGTTACTTAAAGAGGCTGATTCGTTTGAGTAAAGAGGCAGAATCTTGCTCTCAGGGTTCTAGATTCAAGATTCAAGAGTTTTATTGTCATGTGCACAGCAGAACAGACATTCACCAATAGATAAAGATAACCAAAATAAAATATTAATAATAAAATATATACAAAATATACAAAGTATAATAACATAAGTTGAAGTAAATAAAAGTATTTTTTTAATGTATTTGTTAACTATAGGGTTCTGCTGGTATAAATATTTTCAACAGTAAAAGAGAAAAGTTTAGAAACTTCAGCTGCTCGCCTACACGTCTGTGGTCAGAAGTGTTAGTTGTGTGTGGGAGTTAATTTGCTGTTTGTGCTAGTGGTGAGATGTTTTTGCACTGTTGACCTTAATTTGCTACATAGATAATAGAAATTAAAAAAAAGTGTCAGCTGATAATTCTGGGTAATGGCAACCACAATTACGATTCAGCATATTGTGATATATTGTGATCAGAGCTGGAAACTAATTTCAGACCTGGGGTGCGGCCGACATCGCCTAATTGTCTACTACTTAGTAGTAAATCAGTAGGTCAGTGTGGCTAGTATGTCTGAATACTCAGTAGTAAATCAGTAGGTGAGCGTGGCTAGTATGTCTGAATACTCAGTAGTAAATCAGTAGGTGAGCGTGGCTAGTATGTCTGAATACTCAGTAGTAAATCAGTAGGTGAGCGTGGTAGTATGTTTGAATACTCAGTAGTAAATCAGTAGGCGAGCGTGGCTAGTATGTCAGAATACTCAGTAGTAAATCAGTAGGTGAGCGTGGCTAGTATGTCTGAATACTCAGTAGTAAATCAGTAGGCGAGCGTGGCTAGTATGTCTGAATACCCAGTAGTAAATCAGTAGGTGAGCGTGGCTAGTATGTCTGAATTCTCAGTAGTAAATCAGTAGGCGAGCGTGGCTAGTATGTCTGAATACTCAGTAGTAAATCAGTAGGTGAGCGTTGCTAGTGTGTCTGAATACTCAGTAGTAAATCAGTAGGTAAGCGCGGCTAGTATGTCTGAATACTCAGTAGTAAATCAGTAGTTGAGCGCGGCTAGTATGTCTGAATACTCAGTAGTAAATCAGTAGGCGAGCGCGGCTAGTATGTCTGAATACTCAGTAGTAAATCAGTAGGTCAGCGTGGCTAGTATGTCTGAATACTCAGTAGTAAATCAGTAGGCGAGCGCGGCTAGTATGTCTGAATACTCAGTAGTAAATCAGTAGGCGAGCGTGGCTAGTATGTCTGAATACTCAGTAGTAAATCAGTAGGCGAGCGTGGCTAGTATGTCTGAATACTCAGTAGTAAATCAGTAGGTGAACGTGGCTAGTATGTCTGAATACTCAGTAGTAAATCAGTAGGCGAGCGTGGCTAGTATGTCTGAATACTCAGTAGTAAATCAGTAGGTCAGCGCGACTAGTATGTCTGAATACTCAGTAGTAAATCAGTAGGTGAGCGCGGCTAGTATGTCTGAATACTCAGTAGTAAATCAGTAAGTGAGAGTGGCTAGTATGTCTAAATACTCAGTAGTAAATCAGTAGGCGAGCGTGGCTAGTATGTCTGAATACTCAGTAGTAAATCAGTAGTTGAGCGCGGCTAGTATGTCTGAATACTCAGTAGTAAATCAGTAGGCGAGCGCGGCTAGTATGTCTGAATACTCAGTAGTAAATCAGTAGGTCAGCGCGGCTAGTATGTCTGAATACTCAGTAGTAAATCAGTAGGCGAGCGCGGCTAGTATGTCTGAATACTCAGTAGTAAATCAGTAGGCGAGCGCGGCTAGTATGTCTGAATACTCAGTAGTAAATCAGTAAGTGAGAGTGGCTAGTATGTCTAAATACTCAGTAGTAAATCAGTAGGCGAGCGCGGCTAGTATGTCTGAATACTCAGTAGTAAATCAGTAGGTCAGCGCGGCTAGTATGTCTGAATACTCAGTAGTAAATCAGTAGGCGAGCGCGGCTAGTATGTCTGAATACTCAGTAGTAAATCAGTAGGCGAGCGCGGCTAGTATGTCTGAATACTCAGTAGTAAATCAGTAGGTCAGCGTGGCTAGTATGTCTGAATACTCAGTAGTAAATCAGTAGGCGAGTGTGGCTAGTATGTCTGAATACTCAGTAGTAAATCAGTAGGCGAGCGCGGCTAGTATGTCTGAATACTCAGTAGTAAATCAGTAGGCGAGCGCGGCTAGTATGTCTGAATACTCAGTAGTAAATCAGTAGGTCAGCGTGGCTAGTATGTCTGAATACTCAGTAGTAAATCAGTAGGCGAGTGTGGCTAGTATGTCTGAATACTCAGTAGTAAATCAGTAGGTCAGCGCGGCTAGTATGTCTGAATACTCAGTAGTAAATCAGTAGGTCAGCGCGGCTAGTATGTCTGAATACTCAGTAGTAAATCAGTAGGTCAGCGCGGCTAGTATGTCTGAATACTCAGTAGTAAATCAGTAGGTCAGCGCGGCTAGTATGTCTGAATACTCAGTAGTAAATCAGTAGGTCAGCGCGACTAGTATGTCTGAATACTCAGTAGTAAATCAGTAGGCGAGCGCGGCTAGTATGTCTGAATACTCAGTAGTAAATCAGTAAGTGAGAGTGGCTAGTATGTCTAAATACTCAGTAGTAAATCAGTAGGCGAGCGTGGCTAGTATGTCTGAATACTCAGTAGTAAATCAGTAGTTGAGCGCGGCTAGTATGTCTGAATACTCAGTAGTAAATCAGTAGGCGAGCGCGGCTAGTATGTCTGAATACTCAGTAGTAAATCAGTAGGTCAGCGCGGCTAGTATGTCTGAATACTCAGTAGTAAATCAGTAGGCGAGCGCGGCTAGTATGTCTGAATACTCAGTAGTAAATCAGTAGGCGAGCGCGGCTAGTATGTCTGAATACTCAGTAGTAAATCAGTAAGTGAGAGTGGCTAGTATGTCTAAATACTCAGTAGTAAATCAGTAGGCGAGCGCGGCTAGTATGTCTGAATACTCAGTAGTAAATCAGTAGGTCAGCGCGGCTAGTATGTCTGAATACTCAGTAGTAAATCAGTAGGCGAGCGCGGCTAGTATGTCTGAATACTCAGTAGTAAATCAGTAGGCGAGCGCGGCTAGTATGTCTGAATACTCAGTAGTAAATCAGTAGGTCAGCGTGGCTAGTATGTCTGAATACTCAGTAGTAAATCAGTAGGCGAGTGTGGCTAGTATGTCTGAATACTCAGTAGTAAATCAGTAGGCGAGCGCGGCTAGTATGTCTGAATACTCAGTAGTAAATCAGTAGGCGAGCGCGGCTAGTATGTCTGAATACTCAGTAGTAAATCAGTAGGTCAGCGTGGCTAGTATGTCTGAATACTCAGTAGTAAATCAGTAGGCGAGTGTGGCTAGTATGTCTGAATACTCAGTAGTAAATCAGTAGGTCAGCGCGGCTAGTATGTCTGAATACTCAGTAGTAAATCAGTAGGTCAGCGCGGCTAGTATGTCTGAATACTCAGTAGTAAATCAGTAGGTCAGCGCGGCTAGTATGTCTGAATACTCAGTAGTAAATCAGTAGGTCAGCGCGGCTAGTATGTCTGAATACTCAGTAGTAAATCAGTAGGTCAGCGCGACTAGTATGTCTGAATACTCAGTAGTAAATCAGTAGGCGAGCGCGGCTAGTATGTCTGAATACTCAGTAGTAAATCAGTAGGTCAGCGCGGCTAGTATGTCTGAATACTCAGTAGTAAATCAGTAGGTCAGCGCGGCTAGTATGTCTGAATACTCAGTAGTAAATCAGTAGGTCAGCGCGACTAGTATGTCTGAATACTCAGTAGTAAATCAGTAGGCGAGCGCGGCTAGTATGTCTGAATACTCAGTAGTAAATCAGTAGGTCAGCGCGGCTAGTATGTCTGAATACTCAGTAGTCATCGAGTAGTATGCGAACGGTACCTGGATGGCCTCCACACTGTGCTATCCTATGATTCACATGGAGCCGTAGATGAATTCAAAGCGGAGGGAAAGCAGAACGGCGGCTGTGTGTACGTAGCTACTGCTGCTAAACCATCGCTACAGATGTTAGCATAGCTTCTGAGGTAACAAATGATTACGTTCCTTCTGATTATCTTCTCTGAGTTACAGCTCGACACTGTCTGAGTACAGAATCAGACAAAAACGCAGAACAGAGTCACAAGCAGGATCTAAATCTGTCAGTAAACGGGGTTTTTAATGAATAGTGGGACGTTTTACGGTGGTGGTCTGACGTCTTCCGTCACAGAACGTTGGTAAGATGGAGGACGTTCCACGTTCTAGACAGTGTGTGTACTAAAAACCCCACGTACTGAAACTGCCTACTATTAGCAGTATGTACTGACTCCTATCTAGTACCTACTGACTCGGTGTAGCCACGTGCTGTAGGTGTAGTAGGTGTAGCCACGTGCTCTTAGTGAATACAAGCAGGGGATAAATCTAAAGTCTATTATCTGTAGTCTAGGTTCTTACGGGAGATTGGATGAGTTAATTAAACAAAAACAAGAAAAAAAATCCTCCACCCCAAGGAAGACAAAGGATAATAATTATAAATAATCTAGTGTGTATATATGTATTGTCTTCATAAGCATAAGCATAAGAAGCATAAGAGTCTTGCAATAATACACACTGGATAAAGAGATAAATAAACAAAAGGAATAATAATAATGCAAAAAACATTTAGATATTAATAAAACAAAAAAAACTTAAAATATTTCTATAATTATTAACAATTTCCCTTCTCCTGAGTGCACTCGCTCAATGTAGCTCAGTAGTGTTTATATATGTAGAGAAAAAAAAAACAGCCTGCACACAAACGTACAAGTACCTAAATGTTCAATTTGCTCCTTAAGCACTTAACACATAAAACACATAACATATATATTCAAAATAAATCACTTAAAGTTAATCTAAAGAATATTCCTGACTGTTTTTGTTGTTAAAGAGACCATTGCAATACAATTTCTGTATATCAAAATTTTGTAAAACAAAAGGCTGACTCCTCCCACTCACCAGGATCTGTCAGTGTATCGTGCACAAGCAATCAAATTATAATCAGGGGCATGTGGGGACAACTTTCTTCAAAATCTCTGTCAATATATTTTTCCAGGACAAAAAAAATAAAAAATAAAAAATAAAAAATAAAAAATAAAACCCTCAACTAAAATCCTCTCAGTACAGAAACAGCAGTGTTTTTAAAGAAAATAACACTAACTGACTTTTTCTGGCCATGTTAACACCACCAGATCAGCATTCTATCATTTCCCACTAGTGCTTTAGCCTCTCTATGCTGTAGCTCACAATGACATAGGTTACATAGGCCGACCATTACTAGTGGCACTGTCTCAATTTACCTTGTCCTCCCTACGTAGTGCACTATGTTGGAACATGCACTATGCACTAAGACACAGCAGGACGTCCACCCAATTATTAATTTATAGTCAACCATTAATATTCATGAATAGTTTAGATAAGTTCTTATTTAACATCCAGTGTCTGTTAATTCAGATGATATTTAATTAGTGCTCTAAGTAGGGGATACGAGTCTTAGCAGACGCTAATATCCAGAGCTGGTGTTCGGTCTGTTTATGTATCTCTAGCAAGTACTAACAGGTTTAAGTCCAAAGAGACGCCTAAAGTGTTGAAATGTAGTTTTCTTTAGAAAGCTGTGACAACGTTATCTGACAACATTGTGACAACGCAGTGGCAACGTTGTCAGAACCTCCTTGAATCATTTATACGTTACATTATATCTGCATATAATATATAATGCCAACCTAAATCTATTAACACCGAATACCTAAAACGAGATTATTTATCAGTGACACGTTCTTCAGACAATGTAAGAAGCACCGCCTGCTGAAAACGTTGAGTTTGAACTCATTACTAAACTAATGTTTTCACCGCGATGGTGATTACGGTGTATTCTGGGGGAGGTGGCATTACCGTGATTGGCTGATGCCCGTGTACTAATGATACTGTGGGCCAATGAACACTTCAGTATCAGAATACTTCAATCAGTTTCTATTTCTAGCTCTCTTGGTGACCCACCAGAAGCTGTCCCAGCACTCCTGATGACCAGTCTGTCCTTGATTGTGTTATTGTAAGATCGATGATATATTAAAATCAAAATTTTAGGGAAAAATGTCATCATTTAAAAAATACTCCATCCTGTGTGTAAGTTTGCTAATGATAATGTTAGTGAAGCTTGTTTATGTTGGAGTGAATAATCTAAGGGCTTAGAGTGGATTACAACACTGCTATCTAGTGGTCACAAGTTTAAACACAACGCAAAAATGTAAACTATTAATTTTTTGATGATACTGTGTTTTTGAGAATTGATACAGTATCACAAAACATAACTTCACAATATTTTATATTTTCAATATTTTGGTACACTCCTAACTGGGAGCAAGATTGACCAGAGATTAGAATGTGGGTATTACAGTGACTCACTATCACCTCTTCAGGTACAAAGCGGTATTACAGTGACTCACTATCACCTCTTCAGGTACAAAGTGGTACTACAGTGACTCACTATCACCTCTTCAGGTACAAAGTGGTACTACAGTGACTCACTATCACCTCTTCAGGTACAAAGCGGTATTACAGTGACTCACTATCACCTCTTCAGGTACAAAGTAGTACTACAGTGACTCACTATCACCTCTTCAGGTACAAAGCGGTATTACAGTGACTCACTATCACCTCTTCAGGTACAAAGCAGTACTACAGTGACTCACTATCACCTCTTCAGGTACAAAGTGGTACTACAGTGACTCACTATCACCTCTTCAGGTACAAAGTGGTACTACAGTGACTCACTATCACCTCTTCAGGTACAAAGCAGTACTACAGTGACTCACTATCACCTCTTCAGGTACAAAGTGGTACTACAGTGACTCACTATCACCTCTTCAGGTACAAAGCAGTACTACAGTGACTCACTATCACCTCTTCAGATACAAAGTGGTACTACAGTGACTCACTATCACCTCTTCATGTACAAAGTGGTACTATAGTGACTCACTATCACCTCTTCAGGTACAAAGCGGTATTACAGTGACTCACTATCACCTCTTCAGGTACAAAGTGGTACTACAGTGACTCACTATCACCTCTTCAGGTACAAAGCGGTATTACAGTGACTCACTATCACCTCTTCAGGTACAAAGTGGTACTACAGTGACTCACTATCACCTCTTCAGGTACAAAGCGGTATTACAGTGACTCACTATCACCTCTTCAGGTACAAAGTAGTACTACAGTGACTCACTATCACCTCTTCAGGTACAAAGCGGTATTACAGTGACTCACTATCACCTCTTCAGGTACAAAGCAGTACTACAGTGACTCACTATCACCTCTTCAGGTACAAAGCAGTACTACAGTAACTCACTATCACCTCTTCAGGTACAAAGTGGTACTACAGTAACTCACTGTCACCTCTTCAGATACAAAGTGGTACTACAGTGACTCACTATCACCTCTTCATGTACAAAGTGGTACTACAGTGACTCACTATCACCTCTTCAGGTACAAAGTGGTAGTACAGTGACTCACTATCACCTCTTCATTTACAAAGTGGTACTACAGTAACTCACTATCACCTCTTCAGGTACAAAGTGGTACTACAGTAACTCACTATCACCTCTTCATTTACAAAGTGGTATTACAGTGACTCACTATCACCTCTTTAGGTACAAAGTGGTACTACAGTGACTCACTATCACCTCTTCAGTTATAAAGTGGTAAAACAGTAACTCACTCTCACCCCCTTAGTTACAAAGTGGTACTACAGTAACTCACTATCACCTCTTCAGGTACAAAGTGGTACTACAGTAACTCACTATCACCTCTTGAGTTATAAAGTGGTAAAACAGTAACTCACTCTCACCCCCTTAGTTACAAAGTGGTACTACAGTGACTCACTATGACCTCTTCAGTTATAAAGTGGTATTACATTGACCCACTATCACCTCTTTATTTACAAAGTGGTACTACAGTGACTCACTATCACCTCTTCAGGTACAAAGTGGTACTACAGTGACTCACTATCACCTCTTCATTTACAAAGTGGTACTACAGTAACTCACTATCACCTCTTCATTTACAAAGTGGTACTACAGTAACTCACTATCACCTCTTCAGGTACAAAGTGGTACTACAGTTACTCACTATCACCTCTTCATTTACAAAGTGGTACTACAGTAACTCACTATCACCTCTTCATTTACAAAGTGGTACTACAGTGACTCACTATCACCTCTTCATTTACAAAGTGGTACTACAGTGACTCACTATCACCTCTTCATTTACAAAGTGGTACTACAGTAACTCACTATCACCACTTCATTTACAAAGTGGTAGTACAGTAACTCACTATCACCTCTTCATTTACAAAGTGGTACTACAGTAACTCACTATCACCTCTTCATTTACAAAGTGGTACTACAGTGACTCACTATCACCTCTTCATTTACAAAGTGGTATTATAAGACATAGACACCATTAACACTGCAGCTAAACTGTCATTTCTTCACATTCTGTTGGTATTTTTAGTTAATTTTGGAATATTTTAAGCTACAAATCCATAAACCTTCAAATAATCTGGTTATTGTGGTATTAAAGCAGTGAGGAAGCTCTGCTAGTTTTCTGGTTCGTTGATTAAGCATTAAAAGCTTAAAGTTAACTTGATTCAAATAGAAGCAGGAATGTTTGTGTAAAGAACTGTAATTCTGAAATCTCCTATTCAGCATGGTAAATACACTGTCATGCAATCTAACTCTCTCTCTCTCTCTCTCTCTCTCTCTCTCTCTCTATATATATATATATATGTATATATATACATATACATAGAGAGAGCGAGCGAGAGAGAAAGAGATTGTTGATATATTCAAAATATGAATAGAAACTACTATTATTAATTTTATATCTGACTTATTTTATTTAATTAGTTTATTGTGGCTCACCAAAATGTGGCTTAGGAGTAAATAAGTACTCACAAGTTCGTTAGTTAGGGGAGAAAATCTCACAGCCATGTTTAACTGGGAGGTTGTATTGGTATTGAGTCTAAATGGACTGGAAACAAAGCAACTTCTACACGTGCATTAATACAGTTGACCACTAGATGGCAATGTGGTCACTCCATTCAGAGCCAAGCTGTGGAGAAAAGAAATTCAACACAAAGGAAATCTTGGAGGAGAATCATGTAGGGTAGAGAACACACACACACACACACACACACACACACACACACACACACACACACACACACCCACACACACACTGCACAGGAGACAAAGGTGGGTGAAAAGCAGGAAAGGCCGATTTAATGGAAACGACCTCCTTAACACCTGCCACTGCCTCTAACACTGAACAAAATCTGATATTAAGGTAAAGCTTTCAGATATTATATACCTGACTAATTATAAAACGAAGTGCAGCGCATGATGTTTAACTTACTGGATCTATGCTATATTATTTGTGATATGTTTCATGGTTTTCTGTATTTATCTGTATTTATTTGTGTATTATTATTAATATTATTACATATTGTCCACGTACATCAAAACCAATTTTCACCAGGACGGATTCCTCACAGCTGCAAGTGCACACGGCCAATGAAGGAGATCCTGTTTCTGAATAACCCCTGAAAATAACCCCTGTAAAGACAGCGGGTAAGATAATATTCAGAGTCATATATTTGGAACTACTCCAACATTTGTACGTATACAGTCTCCTGCAGTGATGAAGCGTTATCATCTCCAGGAGCTGACGTGCATCTGTAAACACCTGGTTTGAGAACGAATCTGGAGTTGCATCAGTTCTAGAGTGCTGTATCTGATTATATAATAAGAATGCACACAGACCTGCTAACACAATAACAAACCTTGATATCCAGCTTTAATTTCTAATTACAGTCACACTGAACACTAGTATAATATAATATACACCAGTTAACACTCACTGTCCACTGTATCAGCTCCACTGACCATACAGGACCTCCACTCACTGTCCACTGTATCAGCTCCACTGACCATACAGGACCTCCACTCACTGTCCACTGTATCAGCTCCACTGACCATACAGGACCTCCACTCACTGTCCACTGTATCAGCTCCACTGACCATACAGGACCTCCACTCACTGACCACTGTATCAGCTCCACTGACCATACAGGACCTCCACTCACTGTCCACTGTATCAGCTCCACTGACCATACAGGACCTCCACTCACTGTCCACTGTATCAGCTCCACTGACCATACAGGACCTACACTCACTGTCCACTGTATCAGCTCCACTGACCATACAGGACCTCCACTCACTGTCCACTGTATCAGCTCCACTGACCATACAGGACCTCCACTCACTGTCCACTGTATCAGCTCCACTGACCATACAGGACCTCCACTCACTGACCACTGTATCAGCTCCACTGACCATACAGGACCTCCACTCACTGTCCACTGTATCAGCTCCACTGACCATACAGGACCTCCACTCACTGTCCACTGTATCAGCTCCACTGACCATACAGGACCTACACTCACTGTCCACTGTATCAGCTCCACTGACCATACAGGAGCTCCACTTACAGACTGTAGTTCATCTGATTCTCTGTATACTTTATTACTCTGTTCTTTAATGATCAGGACCCCCAAAGGACCACCACAGAGCAGATACTATTAGGGAGGTGGGTCATTCTCAGCTCTGCAGTTACACTGACGTGGTGGTGTGTTAGTAGTGTGTGTTGTGCTGGTGTGAGTGGAGCAGACACAGCAGTGCTGCTGCTGGAGTGTTTGAACACCTCAGTGTCTCTGCTGGACTGAGAATCGTCCACCAACCAAAACTATCCGGACAGCAGTGTCCTGTGGGCGGCGTCCTGTGTCCACTGATGAAGAACTAGAGGAACACAAACTGTGCAGCAGCAGATGAGCTACTGTCTCTGACTTTACATCTACAAGGTGGACCAGCAAGTAATAGGAGTGTCTAATAGAGTGGACAGTGAGTGGACACAGTGTTTAAACACTCCAGCAGCAGCACTGCTGTGTCTCATCTGTGAGGAGGTTGCGTGTTCATCACATGTCCGCGTGCCTGGCGAATTGGAGATGCTAAACTGTGTGAATGTGTGTGTGTCTGCTCTGGACAACCTGTCTTCTGCTCAAAGCATGCTGCTCACCTGACCCAGAAGATCAATGGAAGTTAAATCCAAATGTGTTTCAGACATTCCAAAATATTCCGAATAGGTCAGGACAGGAGTTACTTTTCCTTTAACAGCACTGAAGAATCCTCCGGGGACTGAAACACAAACTGATCCAGTTTTAAAAACATCATTTATTTTGTTATGAATCTCTTCAGCTGTGCGGCTCTACAGGACCAGTGTCGTCGCATTTCGTTCTAGATAATGTGCCACACATTTTCAACAGGAGACACACAGGTTAGTCTAGAACAGGGGTCACTAGTAGGTGGGCCGCAGCCTGGGTCCAGACCTAGACGTTGTCCAATGCGGACCCAAACTGATAAACTACTGAGAAGAATTTAATGTTGACAGTGTTTATTTTAAGCGGCGGAGATTTACTTGTATTTACGGTATACGGGCTATGCGGTGGAGTAACCTCACAAACCAATCACAAGCGTAGCCTCCTCAGCCAATCAGATCTGTGCAGATTCGGGAGCGCAGCAGTCGGAGAGTAAAGCGAGTCAGACGGCGTGCTCAAAAAAAGAAAAGTTGATGACAAAAAAAGACTTTTCAGCCAGAAATGGAGCGAGATGGAGATGTTTCTACTTCCCACAGACAGCTCCACACCAACATCTCATATGATCTGAGACCGTGGAGCTGATTAAAAGCAGCCACGTATCTCATATCCATCCTTCCATCCATCATCTTCCGCTTTATCACGCTAGTCGGGGTCACAAGAGCCAATCCCAGCGTCATCAGGTGAAGGTGGGGTACACCATGGACAGGTCTCCAGTCCATCACATGACCAACACACACACTCACACCTACACACACACTCACACCTACACACACTCACACACACCTACACACTCACACCTAAACACACTCACACACACCTACACACACACTCACACCTACACACACACTCACACCTACACACACTCACACACACACTCACACACACCTACACACACACTCACACCTACGGTCAGTTTAGAGTGAGGATCCTAACATGCATGTGTTTGGACTGTGGGAGGAAACCGGAGAACCCTGGCTCTAATTAAACACCCCTGCTCTAACTGGACCGTACTGACTCTAATTAAACACCCCTGATCTAACTGGACCGTATTGAACTCTAATTAAACACCCCTGCTCTAACTGGACCGTACTGACTCTAATTAAACACCCCTGCTCTAACTGGACCGTACTGAACTCTAATTAAACACCCCTGCTCTAACTGGACCGTACTGACACTAATTAAACACTCCTGCTCTAACTGGACCGTACTGACACTAATTAAACACCCCTGCTCTAACTGGACCGTACTGAACTCTAATTAAACACTCCTGCTCTAACTGGACCGTACTGACACTAATTAAACACCCCTGCTCTAACTGGACCGTACTGAACTCTAATTAAACACTCCTGCTCTAACTGGACCGTACTGACACTAATTAAACACTCCTGCTCTAACTGGACCGTACTGACACTAATTAAACACTCCTGCTCTAACTGGATCGTAAAGACTCTAATTAAACACCCCTGCTCTAACTGGACCGTACTGACACTAATTAAACACTCCTGCTCTAACTGGATCGTACTGACACTAATTAAACACCCCTGCTCTAACTGGACCGTACTGACTCTAATTAAACACCCCTGCTCTAACTGGACCGTACTGACTCTAATTAAACACCCCTGCTCTAACTGGACCGTACTGACTCTAATTAAACAGCCCTGCTCTAACTGGACCATACTAAACTCTAATTAAACACCCCTGCTCTAACTGGACCGTACTGACACTAATTAAACACTCCTGCTCTAACTGGATCGTACTGACACTAATTAAACACCCCTGCTCTAACTGGACCGTACTGACTCTAATTAAACACCCCTGCTCTAACTGGACCGTACTGACTCTAATTAAACACCCCTGCTCTAACTGGACCATACTAAACTCTAATTAAACACCCCTGCTCTAACTGGACCGTACTGACACTAATTAAACACTCCTGCTCTAACTGGATCGTACTGACACTAATTAAACACCCCTGCTCTAACTGGACCGTACTGACTCTAATTAAACACCCCTGCTCTAACTGGACCGTACTGACTCTAATTAAACACCCCTGCTCTAACTGGACCGTACTGACTCTAATTAAACACCCCTGCTCTAACTGGACCGTACTGACTCTAATTAATCACCCCTGCTCTAACTGGACCGTACTGACTCTAATTAAACAGCCCTGCTCTAACTGGATCGTACTGACACTAATTAAACACCCCTGCTCTAACTGGACCGTACTGACTCTAATTAAACACCCCTGCTCTAACTGGACCGTACTGACTCTAATTAAACACCCCTGCTCTAACTGGACCGTACTGACTCTAATTAAACACCCCTGCTCTAACTGGAGCATACTAAACTCTAATTAAACACCCCTGCTCTAACTGGACCATACTGACTCTAATTAAACACCCCTGCTCTAACTGGACCGTACTGAACTCTAATTAAACACCCCTGCTCTAACTGGACCGTACTGACTCTAATTAAACACCCCTGCTCTAACTGGATCGTACTGACTCTAATTAAACACCCCTGCTCTAACTGGACCGTACTGAACTCTAATTAAAGACCCCTGCTCTAACTGGACCGTACTGACTCTAATTAAACACCCCTGCTCTAACTGGACCGTACTGAACTCTAATTAAACACCCCTGCTCTAACTGGACCGTACTGACTCTAATTAAACACCCCTGCTCTAACTGGACCGTACTGACTCTAATTAAACACCCCTGCTCTAACTGGACCGTATTGAACTCTAATTAAACACCCCTGCTCTAACTGGACCGTACTGAACTCTAATTAAACACCCCTGCTCTAACTGGACCGTACTGACTCTAATTAAACACCCCTGCTCTAACTGGACCGTACTGAACTCTAATTAAACACCCCTGATCTAACTGGACCGTACTGAACTCTAATTAAACACCCCTGCTCTAACTGGACCGTACTGAACTCTAATTAAACACCCCTGCTCTAACTGGACCGTACTGAACTCTAATTAAACACCCCTGCTCTAACTGGACCGTACTGAACTCTAATTAAACACCCCTGCTCTAACTGGACCGTACTGACTCTAATTAAACACCCCTGCTCTAACTGGACCATACTGAACTCTAATTAAACACCCCTGATCTAACTGGACCGTACTGACTCTAATTAAACACCCCTGATCTAACTGGACCGTACTGACTCTAATTAAACACCCCTGATCTAACTGGACCGTACTGACTCTAATTAAACACCCCTGCTCTAACTGGACCGTACTGACTCTAATTAAACACCCCTGATCTAACTGGACCGTACTGACTCTAATTAAACACCCCTGGTCTAGAACATGCACTCTAGGACTACACAGTTGGAACATCTGCAGAATGGTTCCTGGTGTTGTGATATTGAATTAAGCCTCACTGTCTCTGAAGAAGACGGCGTCTAGAAGGCAGCTCAGTGTTAATGGTGCCGTCTCAGGTGTGCAAGTTACCTTTAAAGGAGAGGCCAGAAAAATGTCTCTACTTTCAGTGTACGTCAAAGGAACCAGAATTTTTTCCAAGCTATTTTGAAGCACTTCTATTGGTCCATTCATCATGGAATTCTAAAGGGCAGCTGTCGTGTTCACATGATATAGTAAACAATATCCATCACAGAAACATGGCTGTTTACAGGGCGCTGCCGTCTGAGGAGGTGAAGGACACGAGTATCCACTTGTGGTTTGTGGCCTTGCAGATATTTTCCAGATTCTCGGAATGTTTGGATGATGTAATGAAGGGCTTCCCTGGTCAGTCAGCGTGAATCACAGGATACAACAGACATAAGCTCCAATTAGGAATTATAAATAAGAGAAATCAGAAACATTATATATACTG
>CM038706.1:1778087-1800587 GCA_021613375.1 Megaleporinus macrocephalus | reverse complement strand
TTGAGTGACTTTAGAGTAAAGTCACATTCAGTGTGTCTCCGTCTCCAGTACGACGTTTAGGGCATGCTAAAATTTGATTGGCTGAAAGGTTGGAGGCAATCTGAAGGCTTATGTCATGACATGCAAACCACCAGACATAGAGACGAGAGAGCTGATCAGTGTGACGGTAAGTATGTATGTATGTCCATCTACATACATTTGATTGTTTTTTTTTTTTAGATGACTTTTCAGTTGCTACATTATTCCAGCTGGTTGCTAAGGTATTGCTAGGAGGTTACCATGGTGTGCAGGCTGTTAACGGAGTGGTTTCTTTGTTGTTAGGTCTTGTTGAAAATGAATGGGCCTTTATGGGAGGAACGAAGAATGAATGAATAGCAAATAGAGGAGTGTGGGTAAAATGGGGCAAAAATGACTCTATGGAAGGAAAGAGGGATAAAAAAGACAAATAAATGAGTGTGGGTCAGACCCAGTTTGTGTATATGGAACGTGTCTGTTGGTCGAGAAGAAGTACAGTAGAAGTACACTTCTGTATCCTGGAAATTGTAATTAAAGCATTGGTTTAAAGTTTGCAGTGTAATTTAAAATTAAAAATTTCTATATACATTGAATATAATACATTTTGGTTAGATATTTTTCATCTGGAACGTGGTTCAAAACTTACAAAGTTTTTCACAAAGTATATATGTTTGTTTCTTATGCTTATCCAAACCTTAACCAGAACTACCACTAGTCCAACCCTAAACCCAAACCTTAACCAGAACTACCACTAATCTAACCCTAAACCCAAACCTTAACCAGAACTACCACTAATCTAACCCTAAACCCAAACCTTAACCAGAACTACCACTAATCTAACCCTAAACCCAAACCTTAACCAGAACTACCACTAGTCCAAACCTAAACCCAAACCTTAACCAGAACTACCACTAATCTAACCCTAAACACAAACCTTAACCAGAACTACCACTAATCTAACCCTAAACCCAAACCTTAACCAGAACTACCACTAGTCCAACCCTAAACCCAAACCTTAACCAGAACTACCACTAATCTAACCCTAAACCCAAACCTTAACCAGAACTACCACTAATCTAACCCTAAACCCAAACCTTAACCAGAACTACCACTAATCTAACCCTAAACCCAAACCTTAACCAGAACTACTACTAATCTAACCCTAAACCCAAACCGTAACCAGAACTACTACTAGTCTAACCCTAAACCCAAACCTTAACCAGAACTACTACTAATCTAACCCTAAACCCAAACCTTAACCAGAACTACTACTAGTCCGACCCTAAACCCAAACCTTAACCAGAACTACCACTAGTCCAACCCTAAACCCAAACCTTAACCAGAACTACCACTAATCTAACCCTAAACCCAAACCTTAACCAGAACTACCACTAATCTAACCCTAAACCCAAACCTTAACCAGAACTACCACTAATCTAACCCTAAACCCAAACCTTAACCAGAACTACTACTAGTCTAACCCTAAACCCAAACCTTAACCAGAACTACCACTAATCTAACCCTAAACCCAATCCTTGACCAGAACTACCACTAATCTAACCCTAAACCCAAACCTTAACCAGAACTACTACTGGTCTAACCCTAAACCCAAACCTTAACCAGAACTACCACTAATCTAACCCTAAACCCAATCCTTGACCAGAACTACCACTAATCTAACCCTAAACCCAAACCTTAACCAGAACTACTACTAGCCTAACCCTAAACCCAAACCTTAACCAGAACTACTACTAGTCTAACCCTAAACCCAAACCTTAACCAGAACTACCACTAATCTAACCCTAAACCCAATCCTTGACCAGAACTACCACTAATCTAACCCTAAACCCAAACCTTAACCAGAACTACTACTAGTCTAACCCTAAACCCAAACCTTAACCAGAACTACTACTAGTCTAACCCTAAACCCAAACCTTAACCAGAACTACCACTAATCTAACCCTAAACCCAAACCTTAACCAGAACTACCACTAATCTAACCCTAAACCCAAACCTTAACCAGAACTACTACTAGTCTAACCCTAAACCCAAACCTTAGCCAGAACTACCACTAATCTAACCCTAAACCCAAACCTTAACCAGAACCACTACTAGCGCAACCCTAAGCACATACCTTAACCAGAACTACCACTAATCTAACCCTAAACCCAAACCTTAACCAGAACTACTACTAATCTAACCCTAAACCCAAACCTTAACCAGAACTTAAACCTAACCCTAACCTAACCCTAACCCTAACCCTAACCCAGAACTACCACTAATCTAACCCTAAACCCAAACCTTAACCAGAACTACCACTAATCTAACCCTAACCCAAACCTTAACCAGAACTACTACTAGCCCAACCCTAAACCCAAACCTTAACCAGAACTACCACTAATCTAACCCTAAACACAAACCTTAACTAGAACTACCACTAATCTAACCCTAAACCCAAACCTTAACCAGAACTACTACTAGTCCAACCCTAAACCCAAACCTTAACTAGAACTACTACTAGTCTAACCCTAAACCCAAACCTTAACCAGAACTACCACTAGTCTAACCTTAAACCCAAACCTTAACCAGAACCACTACTAGCCCAACCCTAAGCACATACCTTAACCAGAACTACCACTAGTCTAACCTTAAACCCAAACCTTAAACAGAACCACTACTAGTCTAACCCTAAACCCAAACCTTAACCAGAACTACTACTAGTCCAACCCTAAACCCAAACCTTAAACAGAACTATTACTAGTCTAACCCTAACCACAAACCTTAAACAGAACTACTACTAGTCTAACCCTAAACCCAAACCTTAACCAGAACTACTACTAGTCTAACCCTAAACCCAAACCTTAACCAGAACTACCACTAATCTAACCCTAAACCCAAACCTTAACCAGAACTACTACTAGTCCAACCCTAAACCCAAACCTTAAACAGAACTATTACTAGTCTAACCCTAACCACAAACCTTAAACAGAACTACTACTAGTCTAACCCTAAACCCAAACCTTAACCAGAACTACTACTAGTCTAACCCTAAACCCAAACCTTAACCAGAACTACCACTAATCTAACCCTAAACCCAAACCTTAACCAGAACTACTACTAGTCTAACCCTAAACCCAAACCTTAACCAGAACTACTACTAGCCCAACCCTAAGCACATACCTTAACCAGAACCACTACTAGTCTAACCCTAAACCCAAACCTTAACCAGAACTACCACTAGTCTAACCTTAAACCCAAACCTTAACCAGAACCACTACTAGCCCAACCCTAAGCACATACCTTAACCAGAACTACCTCTAGTCTAACCTTAAACCCAAACCTTAACCAGAACCACTACTAGTCTAACCCTAAACCCAAACCTTAACCAGAACTACCAATAATCTAACCCTAAACCCAAACCTTAACCAGAACTACTACTAGTCCAACCCTAAACCCAAACCTTAAACAGAACTATTACTAGTCTAACCCTAAACCCAAACCTTAAACAGAACTACTACTAGTCTAACACTAAACCCAAACCTTAACCAGAACCACTACTAGTCTAACCCTAAACCCAAACCTTAACCGGAACTACCACTAATCTAACCCTAAACCCAAACCTTAACCATAACTACTACTAGACCAACCTTAAGCACATACCTTAACCAGAACTACCACTAGTCTAACCTTAAACCCAAACATTAACCAGAACCACTACTAGTCTAACCCTAAACCCAAACCTTAACCAGAACTACCACTAATCTAACCCTAAACCCAAACCTTAACCAGAACTACTGCTAGTCCAACCCTAAACCCAAACCCTAAACAGAACTACCACTAGTCTAACCCTAAATGCAAACCAGAACTAGTACTAGTCTAACCCTAAAATCAAACTCTAACCAGAACTACCACTAGCCTAACCCTAAACCCAAACCTTAACCAGAACTACTACTAGTCTAACCCTAAACCCAAACCTTAAACAGAACTACCACTAGTCTAACCCTAAATGCAAACCAGAACTAGTACTAGTCTAACCCTAAAATCAAACTCTAACCAGAACTACCACTAGCCTAACCCTAAACCCAAACCTTAAACAGAACTACCACTAGCCTAACCCTAAACCCAAACCTTAAACAGAACTACCACTAGTCTAACCCTAAATGCAAACCAGAACTACTACTAGTCTAACCCTAAACCCAAACCTTAACCAGAGCCACCACTGAACCTAACCACTGACATGTAATGAAAGGTCCCCACAATGTGAGCATATGACAAAGTATTGGTCCCCACAATGTTGCATAAACCTGGAACACACACACAAATGTGTGCCAAATGTGTACACACTCACACACACATGCCTCTATCACTGCTACGTGTTTTCTGCAGTGAGTGTGTTTGTGTGTGTGTGTGTGTGTGTGTGTTTTCTGGTGTGTGTGTATTCTGGTGTGTGTGTGTGTGTGTGTGTGTTTTCTGGTGTGTGTGTGTGTGTGTGTGTGTATTCTGGTGTGTGTGTGTGTGTGTGTGTGTGTGTGTGTGTTGGGGGTTTTCCCCTGTAGATTCGCTTGTCATCCCTCACCACTGACTGACACCACACTGCTTCAGGCCTCGCCCAACCTCCCTCAAAACACTTGTTACAACACACACACACACACACACACACACACACACACACACACACACACACACACACACACACACACTTCAGTGTGTATAAATATGTCTGTGTTGTAGAAGCTCTAATTTGGTCTCAGTACTCAGCGGTGGTTGAAGGTGACACACACACTTGGACCTTCTAGCTGCATCTCTCAATCCCAGATCCACTGAACCCAGCGTCACTCTACAGTCTGAGTGACTCTCTTACCTGCACTTAACCCTTACATGCAGGGCTGCTTCACCTTTAAACCTATAGGTGTTTAACCCTTAATGTATGAGTATTTAACTCTTAAGAATGTTCCGTGTAATAATTAGTGTAAATACTAGAGTTTTAACACCACATGAGTGTTAGCTCTTAACCACATAAGTGTTTAACCCCTAAATACATTAGTGTTTAACCCTTTAATACTTTATTGTTTAACCCTTAAATACATTACTGTTAAACATATTAATACATTAGTGTTTAACCTGTAAATACGTCACTGTTTAACCCTTAAATACATTAGTGTTTAACACTTAAATACATTACTATTTTAATCTTTAAATACATTACTGTTCAACCTATAAATACATTAGTGTTTAACACTTAAATACTTAACTGTTTACTCTTTAAATACATTAGTGTTTAACCCTTAAATACATTACTGTTTAACCCTTAAATACTTTACTGTTTAATCTTTAAATACTTTACTGTTTAACCATTAAATACATTACTGTTTAACCTATAAATACATTAGTGTTTAACACTTAAATACTTTACTGTTTAATCTTTAAATACATTAGTGTTTAACCCTTAAATACATTACTGTTTAACCCTTAAATACATTCCTGTTTAATCTTTAAATACATTAGTGTGTAACCTATAAATACATTAGTGTTTAACCCTTAAATACATTCCTGTTTAATCTTTAAATACATTAGTGTTTAACCCTTAAATACATTCCTGTTTAACCTATAAATACATTAGAGTTTAACCCTTAAATACATTACTGTTTAACCTATAAATACATTAGTGTTTAACCTATAAATACATTAGTGTTTAACCCTTAAATACTTTACTGTTTACCCTTTAAATACATTACTCATTAACCTTTAAATACATTAGTGTTTAACCTATAAATACTTTACTGGTTAACCTTTAGATACATTAGTGTTTGACATTTAAATACATTAGTGTTTAACCGTTAAATACATGAGTGTTCAACACTTAAATACATTATTGTTTAACCTTTAAATACATTAGTGTTTAACCCTTAAATACATTACTGTTTAACCCTTAAATACATTCCTGTTTAATCTTTAAATACATTAGTGTGTAACCTATAAATACATTAGTGTTTAACCCTTAAATACATTCCTGTTTAATCTTTAAATACATTAGTGTTTAACCCTTAAATACATTCCTGTTTAACCTATAAATACATTAGAGTTTAACCCTTAAATACATTACTGTTTAACCTATAAATACATTAGTGTTTAACCTATAAATACATTAGTGTTTAACCCTTAAATACTTTACTGTTTACCCTTTAAATACATTACTCATTAACCTTTAAATACATTAGTGTTTAACCTATAAATACTTTACTGGTTAACCTTTAGATACATTAGTGTTTGACATTTAAATACATTAGTGTTTAACCGTTAAATACATGAGTGTTCAACACTTAAATACATTATTGTTTAACCTTTAAATACATTAGTGTTTAACCCTTAAATTCATTAGTGTTTCAGATTTAAATATATTAGTGTTTAACCCTTAAATACATTAGTGTTTAACCCTTAAATACTTTACTGTGTACCCTTTAAATACATTACTCATTAACCTTTAAATACATTAGTGTTTAACCTTTAAATACATTACTCATTAACCTTTAAATACATTAGTGTTTAACCTATAAATACTTTACTGGTTAACCTTTAGATACATTAGTGTTTAACATTTAAATACATTAGTGTTTAACCGTTAAATACATGAGTGTTCAACACTTAAATACATTATTGTTTAACCTTTAAATACATTAGTGTTTAACCCTTAAATTCATTAGTGTTTCAGATTTAAATATATTAGTGTTTAACCCTTAAATACATTAGTGTTTAACCTATAAATACATTAGTGTTTAACCTATAAATACATTAGTGTTTAACCCTTAAATACTTTACTGTGTACCCTTTAAATACATTACTCATTAACCTTTAAATACATTAGTGTTTAACCTTTATTTACTTTTATGTTAAACAATTAAGTGTATTAGTGTTTAATGCTTAAATACTTGGTTGTTTGAGCCTGAAAATGTTAAATACATGTTTTTTATGTATTTTTAGGGATATGTAATTTTATTGGATTAACAGCAGTGGTGACTGTAAAAGGTAGGTCATGCATTTTCTTTCTGCTACAATGCATTTCCTGTTCACATAAATTAAAGTACTGCACAGCAGCATAGAGGACCTGTGAATCGGGTTCAGCAGCTCACATCAAGTCAAGGCTTTCAAAAGACACTTGACTGACTGTTACAATAGTGACATGAGTAATGAGTAATGCTTTGAAAGAGTGTGTTCACTGTTAGAACTAAGAATCATTAGAACTCATTCAGATTTCTTTATGAAAAATAAAACTCAAGTGAATGGATTGAGGACAGCACGGTGGTGAAGTGGGTGGCTTTGGTGCCACACAGCAAGATTTCCGGTTGGGGTGTTCAGGGTGCATTCTGTCTGGAGTTTGGAGTTCTCCTTGTGTCCGTGTGGTTCCCTCTGGGTTCTCCAGTTTCCTCCCACAGTCTAAAAACATCTGGTTGGGCTAACTGGAGATGCTGAACTGCACCTGCCTTCTGCCCAATGATTGCTGGGATAGGCTCCAGCATCCTCCATGACACACATAACCCAGAAGGATAAGCGGCTGGAAAGAGAAAGAATAAATAAGACATGAAAACAGAATGTCAGCGTGAGAGGAGGAAGTAATGCCGGAATCACAAAAATGTAGTCTGATCTAAACACAATTTTATCAGATCCAACAGATCAGCATCAGATCCGAATATGAGCAACAAGGTGTGGCATCTGGGACGCCTTAGTTTGACATCTCCTATGACATGTACCTTGATGTTGACCAATACGAGGACAGAGCGCCCTCTGGTGCTCTCACATAGACGTGAAAAAGAGGGATAGATGACGTCACATGGAACAGCAAGCAGCAGATATCACAACTGCAGTTTAAAGCATGTCTGTGAAAGTAAACCTGATCTTAACACATTCCTTACCTCACGTTCTCTTTGAAGGATCGACAGTCCATAGCGCCCCCTGCAGAAGGTCATTTTTTTCTTTTTCTTTTTGGAACACAAATCCGCCGCCATCACCCACAGCGCTTCTGTAGCCATGATTGAAAGTTTCTAGGTGTAGGCCTAGGTGATTGAAGTGGATGCTGTGGGCGTCCTGTGGGCGGCGTCCTGTGTCCACTGATGAAGAACTAGAGGAACACAAACTGTGCAGCAGCAGATGAGCTACTGTCTCTGACTTTACATCTACAAGGTGGACCAGCAAGTAGTAGGAGTGTCTAATAGAGTGGACAGTGAGTGGACACAGTGTTTAAACACTCCAGCAGCAGCAATGCTGTGTCTGATCCACTCACACTACCACCACGTCAGTGTCACTGCAGTGCTGAGAATGACCCACCTCCCTAACAGTATCTGCTCTGTGGTGGTCCTGTGGGGGTCCTGATCATTAAAGAACAGAGTAATAAAGTATACAGAGAATCAGATGAACTACAGTCTGTAGGTGTAGCTCCTGTATGGTCAGTGGGGCTGATACAGTGGACAGTGAGTGGAGGTCCTGTATGGTCAGTGGAGCTGATACAGTGGACAGTGAGTGGAGGTCCTATATGGTCAGTGGAGCTGATACAGTGGACAGTGAGTGGAGGTCCTGTATGGTCAGTGGAGCTGATACAGTGGACAGTGAGTGGAGGTCCTGTATGGTCAGTGGAGCTGATACAGTGGACAGTGAGTGGAGGTCCTGTATGGTCAGTGGAGCTGATACAGTGGACAGTGAGTGGAGGTCCTGTATGGTCAGTGGAGCTGATACAGTGGACAGTGAGTGGAGGTCCTGTATGGTCAGTGGAGCTGATACAGTGGACAGTGAGTGGAGGTCCTGTATGGTCAGTGGAGCTGATACAGTGGACAGTGAGTGGAGGTCCTGTATGGTCAGTAGAGCTGATACAGTGGACAGTGAGTGGAGGTCCTGTATGGTCAGTGGAGATATAAGGAGGTGGTTTTAATGTTATGGCTGATCAGTGTATAAGTCGTGGTTACTTATGATTTTCAGCATCTTTTATTAAAATGAAGACGGGTTCTTTGGAGTGATGACATAGAAGAACACCTTTTCCAGGACAGAGGACATACAAACATTGCTGCAAATAGTAGAATTGTGTGTGGGTGTATATTTGTATATGCATATGTATAGTTATGTAAATATGTGTATGTATGTATGTATCTATATATATTTTTTCTTTCATTTGTTTGTTTATTTAGTTGTTTATTATTATTATTATTATTATTATTATTATTATTATTATTATTATTATTATTATTATTATTATTATTAATTTATTTATTTTATTTTTTTCTTTCTTTCTTTCTTTCTTCTTTTTTCTCTCTCCTCTTTTTCCTCTCCTTTACTGCCTGTCAGGCCTGGCTAAATAAATAAATAAATAAATAAAATAAAAATACAAACATTAACAAGAATAGGCTATAGAACCCTATAGAGCTGTTCTTGTAAAAGCAAATATGTTTAGTACATCAATGCATTCAGATCAACATTCTGATTGCGAAAATTGCCAGATGAAAAAAAAACAAACAAACAAACATTTTATTGGGTAATTCTTAAAGAAACCTCCACATCCTGTAGCTTCTTTCCTGGAATAAAATGTCCAACCTGAGAACTGTTCAGGAACTTTCTCTTTAAGGAATGTTAGTCCTGGTGAAGTGAAGAACTGATAAAAACACTCCAGCCCTGATTTCGAGTGGGGAGGGGGGAGTTTGGGGGATTGGTGTTTGTCCAAATTCCGTGGATGGAAAGGGCAGTAATGTTTTATCTCCGTGTGTCCCTCTGGACTCAAACGAGTCTCTTCAATAAAATGAAGAAAACAGAAGAATCATAAAAAGGTTTCGTCCACTTTAGGAAAAAGTTCAGAGTGCGGATGTGAACCGCTCGCAGGACGCACATAAACCAACAGGGTTCTATAGCCTGCTGCACACAGCCCACGTGGGGGGTGGATATTGTAATGGATTCTAAAAGCTGGCCCTGGAACAGGATGGGAAGCCGGATTGGAGAAGCAGCTCGGGAAACCAGCACTGGATTAGGAGGGGGAGTCGACCCAGGAGCTGCACAAGAACTCTGGAGAAGCAGCATGGAAAGCCGCCACTGGGTCAGAATGTGAATCTCGCACTGGAGCTGCACCGGGAACCTCCTCTGGAGGAGCAGCTGGTAAAGTCAGCACTGGGTCAGACCACCTCTGAAGAAGTTGCTCGGAAAGCCAGTACTGGATCAGGCACCGATCCAGTACTGAATCTGGCACCGGAGCTAAACAGGGAACCACCACTGGAGGAGCAGCATGGAAAGTCAGCATTGGGTCAGACCACCTCTGGAGGAGCAGCTCACAAAGTCAGCACTGGGTCAGAATGTGATCCTGGCGCCAGAGATAAACAGCGAACCACCTCTGGAGGAGCAGCTCGTAAATCAGCTCTGGGTCAGACCACCTCTGGAGGAGCTGCTCGGAAAGCCTGTAGTGGATCAGAATGTGAACCTGCCGCCGGAGCTGTCCCAGGAACCACCTCTGGAGGAGCCACTCGGAAAGCCAACTCCGAATCAGAATAGTGATCAGGCACTGGAGCTGCAGAGGGAACCACCTATGGAGGAGCAGCTCGGAAAGCCGGCACTGGGTTAGAAGAACGTTTTAGTGGATGCTTCTTTAAAGTTTTGGACCTCCAAATCCAGCACTGGAGCTGCACAGGAAATCACCTCTGGTGGAGCATCACGGATAACCAGCCCTGAATCAGGACTGCAAGTTGGCACAGGAGCTGCAAAAGTAATCTGCCCTGGAGCGGCCTGGGCAGCAGGAACTGTAATAGTCCGGCAGCCATGACTGGAGACCTGGAACTCAAACAGCTCAGAGTGCTGGAATTGAAATACACACAGCAGCAAGAACTGGATCAACCGGGACAGCAGCAACAAGGGCCATTCAGGGCCCAGGAACAGGAGTGACCTTGGACGCAGGGCCTGGAGGGTCAGCTCCAGATTTCAGTGCCACCCAAGGTAGGATCTTGGAGGCACCACAGTCAAGGGAGCTGGTTGAGCCGCTACTGGAGAGGTGGCTAGGGGGGCCATCGCAGGCAGAGCTGAGCCACCACTGGTAAGGTAGCTTGGAAAGCAACCATCAGCAAGGTGCTCTGGGTGGCATGATGAGAGCAGGGGTTGGCTGGCCTGTACTTGCTGGCACTTCCTCCCCAGCTCCGGACCCCCAGAGTGGAAGCTGTGGTATGCTAGCAATATGGAGACAGACTTGATGGTGAGCCTGCTTAAGCTTGAACTAATGTGGTGTGGCTGCCAGGGTAGAGATGGAGCAGGAGTGAGCTGGTAAACAGGACTGTGTCCAAATGGTGTCTTTCCAGAGCAGGGGTATTAAATTAGAATTTAGTAAAGTCCAGTCAGAGGACGTTTCCTCAGGCCAAGGTCTTGCCATGTCCTGTATACTGAAGTAGCCTGGTAGTTCTATGTCAGCAACTAAAAGACAAACCATATTACAAATACCGTTCAGTATATTTCAACTATATTTACTGTTTTAAATGCTGAACTGAATTAATTATTTATAGAACTTCATCTTCTCAACTCAGTTTCACATCTTGACATGAAGGTTTGGAAATGGTTGTTGACTTCAGGAAATCAAGACCGGTCCACTCTCCGCTTAACATCAACGGCTCCTCTGTGGAGATCGTTAAGAGCACCAAGTTCCTTGGTGTCCGCCTAGCGGAGAACCTTACTTGGTCCCTGAACACCAGCTCTACAGCCAAGAAAGCCCAGCAGCGTCTCTATTTCCTCCGGAAGCTGAGAAAGGCCCGTCTCCCTCCACCCATCCTCACCCTCTTCTATAGGGGAACCATAGAGAGCATCCTAAGCAGCTGCATCACTGCCTGGTTTGGGACCTGCACAGCCTCTGACCGCAAGTCCCTCCAACGCATTGTGAGGACAGCTGAGAGGATCATCGGAGTCTCTCTCCCCTCCGTCTTGGACATTTACACCACCCGCTGCATCCGCAAAGCAACCAGCATTGTGGATGACCCCACCCACCCTTCACACAGACTGTTCTCCCTCCTGCCATCAGGAAGAAGGTACCAACACGACCAACAGCTTCTTCCCCCAAGACTTCTCAACACAACTCAACGTCTGAACTGATATCTTCTGGTACATGTACACTCACTATCTCTCTCTCTCTCTCTCTCTCTCTCACTCTCTCTCTGTATCTCTCTCTCTCTCTCTCTCTCTCTCACTCTCTCTCTCTCTCTCTCTCTCTCTCCAACCATTTACCCCAGATAAAAAAGGGGAAGCGTTTTTGCACAAAGCATTGCACTAATAACTCTACTACCTCACTGGACTCTATTTATTACACACTGCACAATTTACACACTACCAGCAATTATTTATTATTCTCTGTCTGTACTGTGTTGTGTTGTGTCTGTACTGTGTTGTGTTCTGTCTGTACTGTGTTGTGTTCTGTCTGTACTGTGTTGTGTTGTGTCTGTACTGTGTTGTGTTCTGTCTGTACTGTGTTGTGTTCTGTCTGTACTGTGTTGTGTTGTGTCTGTACTGTGTTGTGTTCTGTCTGTACTGTGTTGTGTCTGTACTGTGTTGTGTTGTCTGTACTGTGTTGTGTTGTGTCTGTACTGTGTTGTGTTCTGTCTGTACTGTGTTGTGTTCTGTCTGTACTGTGTTGTGTTGTCTGTACTGTGTTGTGTTCTGTCTGTACTGTGTTGTGTTCTGTCTGTACTGTGTTGTGTTCTGTCTGTACTGTGTTGTGTTGTCTGTACTGTGTTGTGTTGTCTGTGCTGTGTTGTGTTGTCTGTACTGTGTTGTGTTTTGTCTGTACTGTGTTGTGTTGTGTCTGTACTGTGTTGTGTTGTGTTGTCTGTACTGTGTTGTGTTCTGTCTGTACTGTGTTGTGTTGTGTCTGTACTGTGTTGTGTTGTGTTGTCTGTACTGTGTTGTGTTCTGTCTGTACTGTGTTGTGTTCTGTCTGTACTGTGTTGTGTTCTGTCTGTACTGTGTTGTGTTGTCTGTGCTGTGTTGTGTTGTCTGTACTGTGTTGTGTTTTGTCTGTACTGTGTTGTGTTGTGTCTGTACTGTGTTGTGTTGTGTTGTCTGTACTGTGTTGTGTTCTGTCTGTACTGTGTTGTGTTGTGTTGTCTGTCCACACTTGTTTGTTTGTGTTGCACTTGTGTCTGTATGCACTGTCTATGTTGCTCCATGGTTCTGGAGGAACGTTGTTTCGTTTCACTGTGTAACTCTGTATGTAGTTGAAATGACAATAAAACCCACTTGACTTGACTTGACTTGACTTGACTTGACTTGACTTGGAGCTGCCTGGGGGAAGAATAAACATATACGTCTCTCTATTCCTGGTTGAAAAGATGTTTTTTCTCTCTTTATTCTCCGACTGCTGCTTCTCGCTCTGTACCTCGCCTGAGTAAGCGTGAAGCACTTCTGAATCTGCAAAAATCTGATTGGCTGAGGAGCGCCTTTGGTGATCTTACAACACCCGTGATTGGTCTGTGAGCCCGTATACCGTAAAGATAAGAAAAGCTCTGCCATTCAAAATAAACACTGTCATAACTAAGTAGTTCTCACTAGTTTATCAGTTTGGGTCCACACTGGACGACATGGGCCGCGGTCAGCCCATTAGTGACCTCTGTTCTAGAGGGAGGAGATGTTGTATTAACATGAATGTGGTAAGTATAGAATCTGCACTTTCTGAACAGCTTCGTTTCGTTGAGAATTGAATTAGAAATAATTAAACGAAGGTTAAAAGAGCTGAAAGGGTAAGTATTCTGTACCACTGTGTGTTTCTCTGCTCTGTGGTTTGTGGCTGGGTGGGTTTGAAGTGTGGGTTGTGAGCTGAATAGGAGCTGGTACAGTCTGTGCTGGCTTCAGTAACTATGGGTCTGTCTCACAAAGCAAGATGTCTTGCCTAGCCCGCTAACTTAAGGTTTAGTTTAGTTCAGTCTAACCACTGATTTTCTGCCTCTCAGTGCCGGATCACTGTGTTTTTATCGGCCCGTCATTATGATAGCAACTAACGCTCCACAACTAACCTATTCCAGTTCAGTTCAACATATTGGGCCAGTCAGGACTGAGCTTCTGACCAACCAGAGACAGACAACAGATGAAGGACGCTTGTGCCAGGCATTGATCTGTAAACCGGAATACTCCCTTCAGTTGGCTCGGGCACTCCTTCAGCGCGTGGCTCGTAATGCTCGCTTGCTCCCTGAAAAGCTAAATGTGTGAAAAATCAGCAGGAAGTTAACAAACCAGCCTGGACGGCAAAAAAACTCATACCTTTAATCACAGCAACATTTATTCCAGCCAAACGATTTTTAGCTCACGCTGGCAGCCTTGGGTGTCACAGGAGAATGCAAATAAGTGTTGACCACACTGAGCTCTGGGTCACCCCCGCAAAGGTCAGCCACCCTGCCGGCCCAATACCGGTTACACAAACAAAACACTTATTGTAGCTTTAATGAAGAACACACAACTTAATCCGAGTAGAGTTTAGGAGAACTTTGTGTTAGCCTGAGGTGTATTTAGTTTCAGCTGATTAAAAAAAAACAATAAAGATATTTGTGCCTATCCTCGGTGCACCATCCACTTGTTAAACCAGTATGTATTGACCTTCATGTCGGGGTCGTAGCCTCTACTGCACTGATTAAATAGATCCAGCTCTGATTCTAGAACTTTCCTTGTGATGAGAAAGAGAAGAGGAAATGACTGGAGGTGATACGGTGATTATAATTCTTACAAAGTTTGATGCAACTGGGCTCTATTGTTAGCTAACTAGCTAACACAGCTAATGCTAACACCCACTGGTCAAAGCTAAACTGGTCCTTTGCAGATACACTTGAAATAGTGAACTAGACTACAGAGTTTTATAGGGTGTTTCTTGCTATAAAACCATTTTCTGTTTCATTTGTCAGGCTTGTCAGTCAGACAAGGGCTGAGGAAGACAGATAGCTGTCTGGCTGAGGCTACAAGGTGACAACTAGCTAAGGCTACCTATTTTTACTTTAGCTGGGCAGCACATAAAAAACGGCTAACAGCACAAAACAAAAGATATGGGTTCAGAGCAAGAAACACAGAATTAAACCCCACAGTTTATCCAGGAGCTCCACAAAGAACCAGTTTATCTGGTGCTAGCGTTATTCGCTGCAATGGTTTTGTTGGGGTGGTGGCATGGGTTTGGTCGAGAGCAGGGGTATCTAATTAGAATTCAGTGAGGTCCAGTCAGAGGAAATTTCCTCAGGCCAAGGTCCGGACCATGTTTGACCATAACTTGTGTTATGATTCTGTGCCATGTCCTGTATACTGAAGTAGCCTGGTAGTTCTATCCACATTACAAATACCGTTTAGTATATTTCAACTATATTTACTGTTTTAAATGCTGAACTGAATTAATTATTTATAGAACTTCAAATAAAAAGGTCTACATTAATAAAACAGAATGCTTTTGAAAAAAAATGCATATTAAAGTGTTTATTTATAGAAAAATGTCTTGTTAACTCAGTTTCACATCTTGACCTGAAGGTTTGGCGCTGCCTGTGGGAAGAATAAACATATACGTCTCTCCATTCCTGGTTGAAAAGTTAGTTTTTGCCGGCGACTTCTCTTTTTTCTCGCTTTATTCTCCGACTGCTGCTACTCGCTCTGTACCTCACTGGTATGTGTGTGCCGCATTTCCGAATCTGCACTCCTCTGATTGGCTAAGGAGCGCCTTTGGTGATTTTACAGCACACGTGATTATACCATAAAGGCAAGAAAAGCTCTGCAGTTTAAAATAAACGCTGTCAGAACCAAGTAGTTCTCACTAGTTTATTGGTTTGGGTCCCCACTGGACGACGTCTGGGTCCGGATCTCTGGTCTAGAGAGTGATGTTTCAATAGACTTTTGTTCTCAAATCTTACAAATTCTTCTTTTAATAACATCCTGTTACCGTATCTGTCCCCACTAAATCATGTATTGTCGTCCTTATGCTGGACAAGAGCCAGAAGAGAATAATATCCTTCAGAGTCTATTTCCTATCGACAGGTCTCCACTCATACTCCTCAACCTGCCATCAAACAAGCTGCAGTCATCCTGCCTCCTTCCTTGTTCCACTCTTCCATCCCACCTCCATCCATCCTCTTTTGGATCCTCCTTCTCAACCAGACGTTGTACTAGACCTGAACTTCAGATATCCTGGTAACCCCCTCCACTTCTTAGATACCACTTTCTACCTGTTACCCTCTCCCTTCATGCTCGTCCTTTACAGATACCAATCAAATGTTCTTCCTCTTCTAGCAATTTCTGCTCATGTGTTGCTTTACATATCTTAACTACCTCACCACAGCATGACCCATTTTCTTCTCGCTCCCTAGAAACCGCTACAGACATTTTTCTTTTTCACAGTCCTCTTCAGATGACCCTTCATGCCCACTCCCTCCAGACCAGCAAGATCTTCCCCATCTGCCCCTTGACTGACAGGTTTCTCAGAGAGAATGAAGGATGGCTGATAGACGGTGAAGGAAACCTTTCGTTTATCAGATTCAGGTCTTCAATCTCTGTTTATAAGTAACTGCTACAAAGTCATTTATCGGATTTTCACCATCAGCTCTTCTCCTCCCCACCACCCACTGGTCTTACAGATGGTGTCACGTTCTTAGAGAAGGTTAAAATGACCTCCTCATCTTTTTTCCTTGTCTTCTCTCCCCCAGTGGTCCATCCACTCTTAATTCTTGTTTTTCTTGTTTTCTCCACTTTCCGCAGATAACATCCCACAGCTGCCGACATCCAGGAATACTACCCCCTGCCTGCTGGACCCCATACCATCCACATGCTCCAAACAATCTCCCAGTATCTGGTTCCCTTCATCCCTTGCACCACGAACAGCTTTCAGTCTTCCAGGAACTGGTCTCCTCATTCACTTCTATTGTAAACAGCTCTGTATCATCAGGTCATGTGCAATCTGTGTTAAAGACCGCCAGAGTTCATATTATAAAGAAGACCCTACTGTACAGCTTCAATGTCAGTAGCTTCTAAGCAGTGTCCTTTCTTTCTTTCTTCTCAGAAATCCTCAAATGGAAAATGTACAATGAGTTTTACCCTTAAAACCAACTCCAAGATTCTAGCAGTGATTCAGCTCAGCCAAGATCAACCACACTGTCTTTGGCTTTGATTGGTCTTGACCGCTTAGCAGCCTTTGATACCATCAACCATAAGATATTTCTCTCTGAAATCTTCAAATGCATGGCTGTGCATGGAAGTGGTTCCTATCATGAGGGGCTCTCTTAATAAGTAACATGGAGGTTATCCACAACCACTTTAAGCAAATTCTCCACTGGTGTGCAGCAAGGCTCAGCTTTGGGTCCCCTACTTTTTCCTCTTTCCACTGCTAATCCTTTCCCTCCCAGCTTCTGGTAATTACTGCTGAAGACGCAGGAAACCTTGGTGTAATTCCTGATGCTCAGATTAGACCTTTACCCTCTAGAGAGGCCACCTCTCAGTCTCCTGTCATCTCGAAGCATGGCCACTGCAATTCACTCCAAGATGGCCGACCTATGTGTGCCATCAAGTCCTTGTAACACAATGCAGCGGCACGGCTGGTCTTCAAAGGTTATTCATGTCACTCCACTGCTGCACTCTCTTTACTGGTTTCGTGTCACTGCCCACATTAGATGTAAAGCCTGAATGCTTGTCTACACGGCAGAAATAGATCTGCTCCTCTCTAACCAATGACAAAATAAGCTTTCCAGGCCTCAAATACCACTTGGCCCGAAACACTATTCTTCAAGTAAAATAAAAGACAAGCACAAGTCAAGACTCCAGTTGGTGAAACGACCTTCCACTGGCTGTCTGAACCATCTGAAAGTCACCACTGTTGTAACACCTTGAACTTGAACCCTACATTTGCAGGTGATGTGTATAGCTGCCTTCTTGTCTTCATAACTTTAGAACGATACACACATGGTACACATATCTGAAAACTAAGAACCGTGATATCAATAGTAAAGAACCAATAAGCTGTGATGTTACTATCAAGCAGTAATCTGGCTTGAAAACTCACCCAAAATTCAAGCTTTCTGCTTTTAGCTGAGATCAATCCAGCTGTGACAAACAATCAGCCAGTAAGCCTGTTTTAGCCTTTAATTATAAATAAAGGGTTAAAATAGCCACATGATTCACATATCAGGACATCCAGTACACTCTGCCCTCACTAGCCAGAGTGAGATAATCATGTTGTGACTGTAAAAGCTGCTATAAGCTTTCTAGTGTACTGCGTCACTAAAATAGTGACGCAGTACACACATTACAGCCATCAGCTGGACTTACCCTCTGTGTTCAGCATCGTTTCATACAATGAAGACGCATCATTTAAATACCCTACTTTTAGTTAAATGCCCTAAAGTGCAAGTGTGTTTAGTCTAGAACTAAATAAGTAGGTTTGTAGCCTAGACTTAAATAAGAGGACGGGTTTGTCTCAAATCCTACTGAGCTCCTACATAGGCAGCACTTTACGTCATAGTATGACTCCCGACATGTAGACTGTCCCAATTCTTACACACCTTAAACATACTGTCTACTGAGGAACCTTATTTAGACCTGATTTTAAAGAAGCATCAAACGCTTCCTCAGCCGCTAAGACAATCCCATGATGCACCGCAGGCTAATCTAGGAGCAGTGAAGTGGTTTTAAAATGTGAGTTATTTTGATTCTCTGGAGTTTTAATGTGTTTCTGGTCATATAATTGTTTTGGATAGCCAGCCGGTAGCTTAGCAACCAGCTAAAACACCGGTCGCGTGCTGCAGTGGGCGGGAACAAGTATAAAGTGTAAATGGTGAAGGACTCGTTACAGAGTTGATAATAAAATACTGTTCTGTGTGATTATTTGACCAGAAACACATTAAAACTCCAGAGAATCAAAATAACTCACATTTTAAAACCACTTCACTGCTCCTAGATTAGCCTGCACTGCATCATGGGATTGTCTTAGCGGCTGAGGAAGTTCGATGCTTCTTAAAATCAGGTGTAAATAAGGTTCCTCAGTAGACAGCATGTTTAAGGTATGTAAGAATTGGGACAGTCTACATGTCGGGAGCGCATACTATGATATAAAATGCTGCTTATGTAGGAGCTCAGTAGGATTTGAGACAGACCCACAGTCTCTCTCTAACTAGAGCGTCTCAGTAATCTGTTTTATGAGGAGAGAACGCTGCTACTTACACACTCACTACCTAGACAGCCTACTTACACACTCAGTAGGGTTTGAGACAGACCTGACGTGTGGGTTTCTGCTGACAGTGCATTGAGAAATGCCTCAAGAGCCACTGCACTTCCTCGGAAAAGCATTCCTGGTAGGCCTGTTTAGCTGACTGCACCCTGAACCTCGCTGCCTTCCCTCTGCGCCAGCTCCACCTGCTAACTCGGAGCTCCTGGGATCGGAGCCCAGAGCGCCGTTGAAGTGCTGCTTTTAGTGCCGTAGGCCGCCTGCGTTCTGCCCCGGGGGTGTCGAGCAGCGCTAGTCGACTAGTTCTGCCTCTAGACTTGACTACGCTGCAGTCACTGACACCCATAGAGTCTCAGCGTCAGGTCTCAGCTGCCCCTCGAAGAGCTCCCAGGATAACTTCAGCCTCAAGCTCTCCTGACGCTCTGCACTCCGACTCACCGCTGATCCCCAGGTGGTGCTTTTACGCCACAGGACTCGTCGTCCACCGCCAGCTCCGCTCTGCTGCTTCCACCGAGGCTCCGCGTCCTCCAGCTGGCTCGGGTGGTCCCACTTCGACACCAGTGAGATGTCATTAGAGTAGAGGCTGAAAACAGAGCTGAAAATGGAATTGCTCTTTATTAACTCCACCAGGTAGAGCTCAGAGTTATTACTCCAATAAGGACCTCCACAGAGCAGGACCTCCACAGAGCAGGACCTCCATAGAGCAGGACCACCACAGAGTAAGATTATTAGGGTGGTGGGTCATTCTCAGCACTGTAGTGACACTGACGTAATGGTGGTGGTGTGTTAGTGTGTGTTGTGCTGGTGTGGGTGGATCAGACAGAGTTTTAAAAACCATGTCCACTCACTGTCCACTCTATTGGACAATCTGATCTTGCTGGTCCACCTTGTAGATGTAAAGTCCCAGTTTGTGTTCCTTTATTCCGTCATCAGTGGTCACAGGATGCTGTTCACTCAATAGTTCTGGAAATGAAGTGTTTAAACACTCCAGCAGCACTGCTGTGTCTGATCCACTCCTATCAGCACAACACACACTAACACACCACCATCACGTCAGTGTCACTGCAGTGCTGAGAATGACCCACCTCCCAGCATCAGCATGGTCGGTTGTTCAGAGACTAAACCATAGAAAGGTAGCAGTCGTTATAACTGGTTCTGGTTCTGGGTCTGGGTCTAGGTCTGGTTCTGGTTCTGGTTCTGGTTCTGGGTCTGGGTCTGGGTCTGGGTCTGGGTCTGGTTCTGGTTCTGGGTCTGGGTCTGGGTCTGGTTCTGGGTCTGGGTCTGGGTCTGGTTCTGGGTCTGGGTCTAGGTCTGGTTCTGGTTCTGGGTCTGGGTCTGGGTCTGGGTCTGGGTCTGGTTCTGGGTCTGGTTCTGGTTCTGGTTCTGGGTCTGGGTCTGGGTCTGGGTCTGGTTCTGGTTCTGGTTCTGGGTTGTACTGCTGAGTACTGTGCTCGTATACTTGTGTGTATTGTCACTGCACCCAAACTACACTGTTTCATTAACTCCTCCCACCAAGACAGTCTATTCTATTCTATATTCTATATTCTATTCTATATTGCTCAGTTCTGTTCTACTCTATTATTTGCTATGCTATTTTGTTCTGATCTATTCTATTCTATTTCATTCTATTCTGTTCCATTCTATTCTGTTCTATTCCATTCTATTCTATTCTGCTTTTTTCATTTTATTCTATTCTATTCTATTCTTTTCTGCTTTGTTCCATTTTATTTTATTATATTATATTCTATTCCGTTCTGTTCCATTTTATTCTATTTTATTTCTTTCTATTCTGTTCTGTTCCATTCTATTCTATTCTATTTCATGCTGTTCTGTTCTGTTCCATTCTATTCTATTTCATTCTATTCGGTTCCATTTTATTCTGTTCCATTTTATTCTATTCTGTCCCATTCTATTCTGTTCTGTTCTGTTTCATTATATTCTGTTCTGTTCTATTCTATTATACTCTATTTCATTTTAGTCTGTTCTATTCCATTCTATTCTTTTCTATTCTATTTCATTCTATTCTGTTGCTATGCAGCTGTATTGTATTTTTTGTGCTATTCCATTCTATTCTATTCTATTCTATTCTATTCTATTCTATTCTATTCTATTCTGCTCCATTTTATTCTATTCTATTCTATTCTTTTAGGTTCTGTTCTATTCTATTTCATTCTATTCTGTTGCTATGCTGCTGTATTGTATTTTTTAGTGCTATTCTATTCTATTCTATTCTATTCTATTCTATTCTATTCTTTTAGGTTCTGTTCTGTTCTATTCTATTTCATTCTATTCTGTTGCTATGCTGCTGTATTGTATTTTTTAGTGCTATTCTATTCTATTCTATTCTATTCTATTCTATTCTATTCTATTCTATTCTATTCTTTTAGGTTCTGTTCTGTTCTATTCTATTTCATTCTATTCTGTTGCTATGCTGCTGTATTGTATTTTTTAGTGCTATTCTATTCTATTCTATTCTATTCTATTCTATTAGGTTCTGTTCTGTTCTGTTCTATTTCATTCTATTCTGTTGCTATGCTGCTGTATTGTATTTTTTCAGTGCTATTCTATTCTATTCTATTCTATTCTATTTTGTTCTCTTTTGTTCTATTCTATTCTATTCTATTTTCATGGTTTGGGGAACTAGAAGGGTTATATTGTGATAATACTAATATAATTATAAGTGATTCAGACTGTATCTCAGTACCTGAAGGCAGCAGCTTCTGAATCCTCCTTTAGGCTGTTTTACTGAGCACTGAATGCCTGACGACGTCTGGGAAGCTACCTTCTGCTGTGTGTGTGTGTGTGTGTGTGTGTGTGTGTGTGTGTGTGTGTGTGTTTGCGTGTTCTCCTCATTTTCCCTTCTAAAAATAGGGTTCTTTAGGGGCTCTTCAGCAACAGAAACAGTTCTATATAGAACCATGAACACTTAAAGGACCCCCAGCATGATTAAAGGGTTCTGTACATCCTGACAGTGTTCCTCAGACTGATGATAGTGTGCTGTAGAAGGTTCTATATTAAACCTTTAAAAACATTGTTCTATATATCACTGAGTAGGTTCTTATAGTGTTATAGCAGAACCCTTTCTGGTGCTATATAAAAAAGAACCCTCTACATTAAGCATCAAGTTGAGTTTCTATGCAGAACTGTGTTCTGAGGAGTTTCTCCTCACCTGCCTCATTGTTCTCCTTCTTTCTCCCAGTGCTCGTCTCCTTCTCCTCCTCTACTGAACCTCAAACACTGACTTCACTGAACTTCATTACTTTGGAATCTCTCTGAAACAAATATTTATTCCAGGATTTGAGGTCCATGAGGAATTTAAA
>CM038706.1:1725587-1773087 GCA_021613375.1 Megaleporinus macrocephalus | reverse complement strand
TGCTACAGAGGTTAGTGTAGAGTCGGCTGTGTGTGTGTAGTGTTGCTGCTACAGAGGTTAGTGTAGAGTCGGCTGTGTGTGTGTAGTGTTACTGCTACAGAGGTTAGTGTAGAGT
Source organism: Megaleporinus macrocephalus (assembly GCA_021613375.1). Taxonomy (NCBI): domain Eukaryota; kingdom Metazoa; phylum Chordata; class Actinopteri; order Characiformes; family Anostomidae; genus Megaleporinus; species Megaleporinus macrocephalus. The sequence goes on along the minus strand of CM038706.1, from coordinate 1,772,972 downwards.
CGGCTGTGTGTGTGTAGTGTTACTGCTACAGAGGTTAGTGTAGAGTCGGCTGTGTGTGTGTAGTGTTACTGCTACAGAGGTTAGTGTAGAGTCGGCTGTGTGTGTGTAGTGTTACTGCTGCTACAGAGGTTAGTGTAGAGTCGGCTGTGTGTGTGTAGTGTTACTCGCTACAGAGGTTAGTGTAGAGTCGGCTGTGTGTGTAGTGTTACTGCTACAGAGGTTAGTGTAGAGTCAGCTGTGTGTGTAGTGTTACTGCTACAGAGGTAGTGTAGAGTCGGCTGTGTGTGTGTAGTGTTACTGCTGCTACAGAGGTTAGTGTAGAGTCGGCTGTGTGTGTGTAGTTTTACTGCTACAGAGGTTAGTGTAGAGTCGGCTGTGTGTGTGTAGTGTTACTGCTACAGAGGTTAGTGTAGAGTCGGCTGTGTGTGTGTAGTGTTACTGCTACAGAGGTTAGTGTAGAGTCGGCTGTGTGTGTGTAGTGTTACTGCTACAGAGGTTAGTGTAGAGTCGGCTGTGTGTGTGTAGTGTTACTGCTGCTACAGAGGTTTAGTGTAGAGTCGGCTGTGTGTGTGTAGTGTTACTGCTACAGAGGTTAGTGTAGAGTCGGCTGTGTGTGTGTAGTGTTACTGCTGCTACAGAGGTTAGTGTAGTCGCTGTGTGTGTTGTAGTGTTACTGCTACAGAGGTTAGTGTAGAGTCGGCTGTGTATGTGTAGTGTACTGCTACAGAGGTTAGTGTAGAGTCGGCTGTGTGTGTGTAGTGTTACTGCTACAGAGGTTAGTGTAGAGTCGGCTGTGTGTGTGTAGTGTTACTGCTACAGAGGTTAGTGTAGAGTCGGCTGTGTGTGTGTAGTGTTACTGCTGCTATAGAGGTTAGTGTAGAGTCGGCTGTGTGTGTAGTGTTACTGCTGCTACAGAGGTTAGTGTAGAGTCGGCTGTGTGTGTAGTGTTACTGCTGCTACAGAGGTTAGTGTAGAGTCGGCTGTGTGTGTGTAGTGTTACTGCTACAGAGGTTAGTGTAGAGTCGGCTGTGTGTGTGTAGTGTTACTGCTACAGAGGTTAGTGTAGAGTCGGCTGTGTGTGTGTTGTTACTGCTACAGAGGTTAGTGTAGAGTCGGCTGTGTGTGTGTAGTGTTACTGCTACAGAGGTTAGTGTAGAGTCGGCTGTGGTGTGTAGTGTTACTGCTGCTACAGAGGTTAGTGTAGAGTCGGCTGTGTGTGTGTAGTGTTACTGCTACAGAGGTTAGTGTAGAGTCGGCTGTGTATGTGTAGTGTTACTGCTACAGAGGTTAGTGTAGAGTCGGCTGTGTGTGTGTAGTGTTACTGCTACAGAGGTTAGTGTAGAGTCGGCTGTGTGTGTAGTGTTACTGCTGCTACAGAGGTTAGTCTAGAGTCGGCAGTGTGTGTGTAGTGTTACTGCTACAGAGGTTAGTGTAGAGTCGGCTGTGTATGTGTAGTGTTACTGCTACAGAGGTTAGTGTAGAGTCGGCTGTGTGTGTGTAGTGTTACTGCTACAGAGGTTAGTGTAGAGTCGGCTGTGTGTGTGTAGTGTTACTGCTACAGAGGTTAGTGTAGAGTCGGCTGTGTGTGTGTAGTGTTACTGCTGCTACAGAGGTTAGTCTAGAGTCGGCTGTGTGTGTGTAGTGTTACTGCTACAGAGGTTAGTGTAGAGTCGGCTGTGTGTATGTGTAGTGTTACTGCTACAGAGGTTAGTGTAGAGTCGGCTGTGTGTGTGTAGTGTTACTGCTACAGAGGTAGTGTAGAGTCGGCTGTGTGTGTGTAGTGTTACTGCTACAGAGGTTAGTGTAGAGTCGGCTGTGTGTGTGTAGTGTTAGCTGCTACAGAGGTTAGTGTAGAGTCGGCTGTGTGTGTGTAGTGTTACTGCTACAGAGGTTAGTGTAGAGTCGGCTGTGTGTGTGTAGTGTTACTGCTGCTACAGAGGTTAGTGTAGAGTCGGCTGTGTGTGTGTAGTGTTACTGCTACAGAGGTTAGTGTAGAGTCGGCTGTGTGTGTGTAGTGTTACTGCTGCTACAGAGGTTAGTGAAGAGTCGGCTGTGTGTGTAGTGTTACTGCTGCTACAGAGGTTAGTGTAGAGTCGGCTGTGTGTGTGTAGTGTTACTGCTGCTACAGAGGTTAGTGGAGAGTCGGCTGTGTGTGTGTAGTGTTACTGCTACAGAGGTTAGTGTAAACTTGGCTGTGTGTGTGTAGTGTTACTGCTACAGAGGTTAGTGGAGAGTCGGCTGTGTGTGTGTAGTGTTACTGCTGCTACAGAGGTTAGTGTAGAGTCGGCTGTGTGTGTGTAGTGTTACTGCTACAGAGGTTAGTGTAGAGTCGGCTGTGTGTGTGTAGTGTTACTGCTACAGAGGTTAGTGTAGAGTCGGCTGTGTGTGTGTAGTGTTACTGCTGCTACAGAGGTTAGTGTAGAGTCGGCTGTGTGTGTGTAGTGTTACTGCTACAGAGGTTAGTGTAGAGTCGGCTGGGTGTGTAGTGTTACTGCTGCTACAGAGGTTAGTGTAGAGTCGGCTGTGTGTGTAGTGTTACTGCTGCACAGAGGTTAGTGTAGAGTCGGCTGTGTGTGTGTAGTGTTACTGCTGCTACAGAGGTTAGTGGAGAGTCGGCTGTGTGTGTGTAGTGTTACTGCTACAGAGGTTAGTGTAACTTGGCTGTGTGTGTGTAGTGTTACTGCTACAGAGGTTAGTGGAGTCGGCTGTGTGTGTGTAGTGTTACTGCTGCTACAGAGGTTAGTGTAGAGTCGGCTGTGTGTGTGTAGTGTTACTGCTACAGAGGTTAGTGTAGAGTCGGCTGTGTGTGTGTAGTGTTACTGCTACAGAGGTTAGTGTAGAGTCGGCTGTGTGTGTGTAGTGTTACTGCTGCTACAGAGGTTAGTGTAGAGTCGGCTGTGTGTGTGTAGTGTTACTGCTACAGAGGTTAGTGTAGAGTCGGCTGTGTGTGTGTAGTGTTACTGCTGCTACAGAGGTTAGTGTAGAGTCGGCTGTGTGTGAGTAGTGTTTACTGCAACAGAGGTTAGTGAAGAGTCGACTGTGAGTGTGTAGTGTTACTGCTACAGAGGTTAGTGTAGAGTGGGCTGTGTGTGAGTAGTGTTACTGCTGCTACAGAGGTTAGTGTAGAGTCGGCTGTGTGTGTGTAGTGTTACTGCTACAGAGGTTAGTGTAGAGTCGGCTGTGTGTGTGTAGTGTTTACTGCTACAGAGGTTAGTGTAGAGTCAGCTGTGTGTGTAGTGGTTACTGCTACCAGAGGTTAGTGTAGAGTCGGCTGTGTGTGTGTAGCGTTTACTGCTGCTACAGAGGTTAGTGTAGAGTCGGCTTGTGTGTGTGTAGCGTTACTGCTGCTACAGAGGTATAGTGTAGAGTCGGCTGTGTGTGTTTTTAAGTGTACAGTCTGGCTGTGTTGTGTAGTGTTACTGCTACAGAGGTTAGTGTAGAGTCGGCTGTGTATGTGTAGTGTTACTGCTACAGAGGTTAGTGTAGAGTCGGCTGTGTGTGTGTAGTGGTACTGCTACAGAGGTTAGTGTAGAGTCGGCTGTGTGTGTGTAGTGTTACTGTGACTACAGAGGTAGTGTAGAGTCGCTGTGTGTGTGTAGTTGTTACTGCTGCTACAGTGGTTAGTGTAGAGTCGGCTGTGTGTGTGAGTGTTACTGCTACAGTTGGTTAGTGTAGAGTCAGGCTGTGTGTGTGTAGTGTTACATCGCTACTACTGAGGTTAGTGTAGAGTCCGGCTGTGTGTGGGTAGTGTTACTGCCTACAGAGGTTAGTGGAGAGTCGGCTGTGTGTGTGTAGTGTTACTGCTGCTACAGTAGGTTAGTGAGAGTACGGCTGTGTGTGTGTAGTGTTACTACGGCTGCTACAGTGGTTAGTGTCGAGATCGGCTGTGTGTGTGTAGTGTTACTGCTCTCAGAGGTTAGTGGAGAGTCGCTGGTGTTGTGTGTAGTGTTACTGCTACAGAGGTTAGTGTAGAGGTCGGCTGTGTGTGTGTATAGTGTTACTGCTGCCACACAGAGGTTATGGAGAGCGCTGTGTGGGTAGGGTACTGCTAACAGAGGTAGTGTAGAGTCGGCTGTGTGTGTGTAGTGTTACTGCTACAGAGGTTAGTGTAGAGTGGCTGTGTGTGTGTAGTGTTACTGCTGCTACAGAGGTTAGTGTAGAGTCGGCTGTGTGTGTGTAGTGTTACTGCTACAGAGGTTAGTGTAGAGTCGACTGTGAGTGTGTAGTGTTACTGCTACAGAGGTTAGTGTAGAGTGGGCTGTGTGTGTGTAGTGTTACTGCTACAGAGGTTAGTGTAGAGTCGGCTGTGTGTGTAGTGTTACTGCTACAGAGGTTAGTGTAGAGTCGGCTGTGTGTGTAGTGTTACTGCTACAGAGGTTAGTGTAGAGTCAGCTGTGTTGTGTAGTGTTACTGCTACAGAGGTTGTGTAGAGTCGGCTGTGTGTGTGTAGTGTTACTGCTGCTACAGAGGTTAGTGTAGAGTCGGCTGTGTGTGTGTAGTGTTACTGCTCTACAGAGGTTAGTGTAGAGTCGGCTGTGTGTGTGTAGTGTTACTGCTGCTACAGAGGTTGTAGTGGAGTCGGCTGTGTGTGTGTAGTGTTACTGCTACAGAGGTTAGTGTAAACTTGGCTGTGTGAGTGTAGTGTTACTGCTACAGAGGTTAGTGGAGAGTCGGCTGTGTGTGTGTAGTGTTACTGCTGCTACAGAGGTTAGTGTAGAGTCGGCTGTGTGTGTGTAGTGTTACTGCACAGAGGTTAGTGTAGAGTCGGCTGTGTGTGTGTAGTGTTACTGCTACAGAGGTTAGTGTAGAGTCGGCTGTGTGTGTGTAGTGTTACTGCTGCTACAGAGGTTAGTGTAGAGTCGGCTGTGTGTGTAGTGTTACTGCTACAGAGGTTAGTGTAGAGTCGGCTGTGTGTGTGTAGTGTTACTGCTGCTACAGAGGTTAGTGAAGAGTCGGCTGTGTGTGAGTGTTACTGCTGCTACAGAGGTTAGTGTAGAGTCGGCTGTGTGTGTGTAGTGTTACTGCTGCTACAGAGGTTAGTGGAGAGTCGGCTGTGTGTGTGTAGTGTTACTGCTACAGAGGTTAGTGTAAACTTGGCTGTGTGTGTGTAGTGTTACTGCTACAGAGGTTAGTGGAGAGTCGGCTGTGAGTGTGTAGTGTTACTGCTGCTACAGAGGTTAGTGTAGAGTCGGCTGTGTGTGTGTAGTGTTACTGCTACAGAGGTTAGTGTAGAGTCGGCTGTGTGTGTGTAGTGTTAACTGCTACAGAGGTTAGTGTAGAGTCTGTGTGTGTGTAGTGTTACTGCTGCTACAGAGGTTAGTGTAGATCGGCTGTGTGTGTGTAGTGTTACTGCTACAGAGGTTAGTGTAGAGTCGGCTGTGTGTGTGTAGTGTTACTGCTGCTACAGAGGTTAGTGTAGAGTCGGCTGTGTGTGAGTAGTGTTACTGCTACAGAGGTTAGTGTAGAGTCGACTGTGAGTGTGTAGTGTTACTGCTACAGAGGTTAGTGTAGAGTGGGCTGTGTGTGTGTAGTGTTACTGCTGCTACAGAGGTTAGTGTAGAGTCGGCTGTGTGTGTGTAGTGTTACTGCTACAGAGGTTAGTGTAGAGTCGGCTGTGTGTGTGTAGTGTTACTGCTACAGAGGTTAGTGTAGAGTCAGCTGTGTGTGTAGTGTTACTGCTACAGAGGTTAGTGTAGAGTCGGCTGTGTGTGTGTAGCGTTACTGCTGCTACAGAGGTTAGTGTAGAGTCGGCTGTGTGTGTGGTAGGTTACTGCTGCTACAGAGGTTAGTGTAGAGTCGGCTGTGTGTGTGTAGTGGTTACTGGCTACAGAGGTTAGTGTAGAGTCGGCTGTGTATGTGAGTGTTACTGCTACAGAGGTTAGTGTAGAGTCGGCTGTGTGTGTGTAGTGTTACTGCTACAGAGGGTAGTGTAGAGTTGGTTGTGTGTGTGTAGTGTTACTGCTGCTACAGAGGTTAGTGGAGAGTCGGCTGTGTGTGTGTAGTGTTACTGCTACAGAGGTTAGTGTAGAGTCGGCTGTGTATGTGTAGTGTTACTGCTACAGAGGGTTAGTGTAGAGTCGGCTGTGTGTGTGTAGTGTTACTGCTACAGAGGTTAGTGTAGAGTCGGCTATGTGTGTGTAGTGTTACTGCTACAGAGGTTAGTGGAGAGTCGGCTGTGTATGTGTAGTGTTACTGTACAGAGGTTAGTGGGAGAGTCGGCTGTGTGTGTAGTGTTACTGCTGCTACAGAGGTTAGTGTAGAGTCGGCTGTGTGTGTGTAGTGTTACTGCTACAGAGGTTAGTGTAGAGTCGGCTGTGTGTGTGTAGTGTTACTGCTACAGAGGTTAGTGTAGAGTCGGCTGTGTGTGTGTAGTGTTACTGCGACAGAGGTTAGTGTAGAGTCGGCTGTGTGTGTGTAGTGTTACTGCTACAGAGGTTAGTGTAGAGTGGGCTGTGTGTGTGTAGTGTTACTGCTGCTACAGAGGTTAGTGTAGAGTCGGCTGTGTGTGTGTAGTGTTACTGCTACAGAGGTTAGTGTAGAGTCGACTGTGAGTGTGTAGTGTTACTGCTACAGAGGTTAGTGTAGAGTGGGCTGTGTGTGTGTAGTGTTACTGCTGCTACAGAGGTTAGTGTAGAGTCGGCTGTGTGTGTGTAGTGTTACTGCTACAGAGGTTAGTGTAGAGTCGGCTGTGTGTGTAGTGTTACTGCTACAGAGGTTAGTGTAGAGTCAGCTGTGTGTGTAGTGTTACTGCTACAGAGGTTAGTGTAGAGTCGGCTGTGTGTGTGTAGTGTTACTGCTGCTACAGAGGTTAGTGTAGAGTCGGCTGTGTGTGTGTAGTGTTACTGCTGCTACAGAGGTTAGTGTAGAGTCGGCTGTGTGTGTGTAGTGTTACTGCTACAGAGGTTAGTGTAGAGTCGGCTGTGTATGTGTAGTGTTACTGCTACAGAGGTTAGTGTAGAGTCGGCTGTGTGTGTGTAGTGTTACTGCTACAGAGGTTAGTGTAGAGTCGGCTGTGTGTGTGTAGTGTTACTGCTGCTACAGAGGTTAGTGTAGAGTCGGCTGTGTGTGTGTAGTGTTACTGCTACAGAGGTTAGTGTAGAGTCGGCTGTGTATGTGTAGTGTTACTGCTACAGAGGTTAGTGTAGAGTCGGCTGTGTGTGTGTAGTGTTACTGCTACAGAGGTTAGTGTAGAGTCGGCTGTGTGTGTGTAGTGTTACTGCTACAGAGGTTAGTGTAGAGTCGGCTGTGTGTGTGTAGGGTACTGCTACAGAGGTTAGTGTAGAGTCGGCTGTGTATGTGTAGTGTTTACTGCTACAGAGGTTAGTGTAGAGTCGGCTGTGTGTGTGTAGTGTTACTGCCACAGAGGTTAGTGTAGAGTCGGCTGTGTGTGTGTAGTGTTACTGCCACAGAGGTTAGTGTAGAGTCGGCTGTGTGTGTGTAGTGTTACTGCTGCTACAGAGGTTAGTGTAGAGTCGGCTGTGTGTGTGTAGTGTTACTGCTACAGAGGTTAGTGTAGAGTCGGCTGTGTGTGTGTAGTGTTACTGCTGCTACAGAGGTTAGTGTAGAGTCGGCTGTGTGTGTGTAGTGTTACTGCTACAGAGGTTAGTGTAGAGTCGGCTGTGTGTGCGTAGTGTTACTGCTGCTACAGAGGTTAGTGAAGAGTCGGCTGTGTGTGTAGTGTTACTGCAGCTACAGAGGTTAGTGTAGAGGTGGCTGTGTGTGTGTAGTGTTACTGCTGCTACAGAGGTTAGTGTAGAGTCGGCTGTGTGTGTGTAGTGTTACTGCTGCTACAGAGGTTAGCGGAGAGTCGGCTGTGTGTGTGTAGTGTTACTGCTACAGAGGTTAGCGTAGAGTCGGCTGTGTGTGTAGTGTTACTGCTGCTACAGAGGTTAGTGTAGAGTCGGCTGTGTGTGTAGTGTTACTGCTGCTACAGAGGTTAGTGTAAAGTTGGCTGTGTGTGTGTAGTGTTACTGCTGCTACAGAGGTTAGTGTAGAGTCGGCTGTGTGGTGTGTAGTGTTACTGCTGCTACAGAGGTTAGTGGAGAGTCGGCTGTGTGTGTGTAGTGTTACTGCTACAGAGGTTAGCGTAGAGTCGGGCTGTGTGTGTAGTGTTACTGCTGCTACAGAGGGTAGTGTAGAGTCGCTGTGTGTGGTGTAGGTGTTACTGCTACAGAGGTTAGTGAGAGTCGCTTGTGTGTGTGTAGTGTTACTGCTGCTACAGAGGTAGTGTAGAGTCGGCTGTGTGTGTAGTGTTACTGCTACAGAGGTTCTGTGTAGAGTCGGCTGTGTGTGTAGTGTTACTGCTACAGAGGTTAGGTGTAGAGTCGGCGTGTGTGTGTAGTGTTACTGCTACAGAGGTTAGTGTAGAGTCGGCTGTGTGTGTGTAGTGTTACTGCTACAGAGGTTAGTGTAGGTGTCGGCTGTGTGTGTAGTGTTACTGCTGCTACAGAGGTTAGTGTAGAGTCGGCTGTGTGGTGTAGTGTTACTGCTGCTACAGATGTTAGTGGAGAGTTGGCTGTGTGTGTGTAGTGTTACTGCGCTACAGAGGTTAGTGTAGAGTCGCTGTGTGTGTGTAGTGTTTACTGCTACAGAGGTTAGTGTAGAGTCGGCTGTGTGTGTGTAGTGTTACTGCTCTACAGAGGTTAGTGTAGAGTCGGCTGTGTGTGTGTAAGTGTTACTTGCAACAGAGGTTAGTGTAGAGTCGGCTGTGTGTGTGTAGTGTTACTTCTGCTACAGAGGTTAGTGTAGAGTCGGCTGTGTGTGTGTAGTGTTACTGCTACCGAGGTTAGTGTAGAGTCGGCTGTGTGTGTGTAGTGTTACAGCTGCTACAGAGGTTAGTGGAGAGTTGGCTGTGTGTGTGTAGTGTACTGCGCTACAGGATGTTAGTGTAGAGTCGGCTGTGTGTGTGTAGTGTTACTGCTACAGAGGTTAGTGTAGAGTCGGCTGTGTGTGGGTAGTGTTAATGCTGCTACAGATGTTAGTGTAGAGTCGGCTGTGTGTGTGTTGGGTTACTGCTGCTACAGAGTTAGGGGAGAGTCGGCTGTGTGTTGTGTTGTAAGTGTTACTGCTGTACAGAGGTTAGTGTAGAGTCGGCTGTGTGTGTGTAGTGTTACTGCTACAGGAGGTTAGTGGAGAGTCGGCTGTGTGTGTGTAGTGTTACTGCTGTACAGAGGTTAGTGGAGAGTCGGCTGTGGTGTGTGTAGTGTTACTGCTACAGAGGTTAGTGTAGAGTCGGCTGTGTGTGTGTAGTGTTTACTGCTACAGAGGTTAGTGTAGAGTCGGCTGTGTGTGTGTAGTGTTACTCTGCTACAGAGGTTAGTGTAGAGTCGGCTGTGTGTGTGTAGTGTTACTGCTGCTACAGAGGTTAGTGTAGAGTCGGCTGTGTGTGTGTAGTGTTACTGCTACAGAGGTTAGTGTAGAGTCGGCTGTGTGGGTGTAGTGTTACTGCTACAGAGGTTAGTGTAGAGTCGGCTGTGTGTGTGTAGTGTTACTGCTACAGAGGTTAGTGTAGAGTCGGCTGTGTGTGTGTAGTGTTACTGCTACAGAGGTTAGTGTAGAGTCGGCTGTGTGTGTGTGTAGTGTTACTGCAACAGAGGTTAGTGTAGAGTCGGCTGTGTGTGTGTAGTGTTACTGCTACAGAGGTTAGTGTAGAGTCGGCTGTGTGTGTGTAGTGTTACTGCTACAGAGGTTAGTGTAGAGTCGGCTGTGTGGGTGTAGTGTTACTGCTGCTACAGTGGTTAGTGTAGAGTCGGCTGTGTGTGTGTAGTGTTACTGCTACAGAGGTTAGTGTAGAGTCGGCTGTGTGTAGTGTTACTGCTGCTACAGAGGTTAGTGGAGAGTCGGCTGTGTGTGTGTAGTGTTACTGCTGCTACAGAGGTTAGTGTAGAGTCGGCTGTGTGTGTGTAGTGTTACTGCTGCTACAGAGGTTAGTGTAGAGTCGGCTGTGTGTGTGTAGTGTTACTGCTGCTACAGAGGTTAGTGTAGAGTCGGCTGTGTGTGTGTAGTGTTACTGCTGCTACAGAGGTTAGTGTAGAGTCGGCTGTGTGTGTGTAGTGTTACTGCTACAGAGGTTAGTGGAGAGTCGGCTGTGTGTGTGTAGTGTTACTGCCTACAGAGGTTAGTGGAGAGTCGGCTGTGTGTGTGTAGTGTTACTGCTACAGAGGTTAGTGTAGAGTCGGCTGTGTGTGTGTAGTGTTACTGCTACAGAGGTTAGTGTAGAGTCGGCTGTGTGTGTGTAGTGTTACTGCTACAGAGGTTAGTGTAGAGTCGGCTGTGTGTGTGTAGTGTTACTGCTACAGAGGTTAGTGTAGAGGTGGCTGTGTGTGTGTAGTGTTACTGCTGCTACAGAGGTTAGTGTAGAGTCGGCTGTGTGTGTGTAGTGTTACTGCTACAGAGGTTAGTGTAGAGTCGGCTGTGTGTGGGTAGTGTTACTGCTACAGAGGTTAGTGTAGAGTCGGCTGTGTGTGTGTAGTGTTACTGCTGCTACAGAGGGTTAGTGTAGAGTCGGCTGTGTGTGTGTAGTGTTACTGGCTACAGAGGTTAGTGTAGAGTCGGCTGTGTGTGTGTAGTGTTACTGCTACAGAGGTTAGTGTAGAGTCGGCTGTGTGTGTGTAGTGTTACTGCTGCTACAGAGGTTAGTGTAGAGTCGGCTGTGTGTGTGTAGTGTTACTGCTGCTACAGAGGTTAGTGTAGAGTCGGCAGTGTGTGTAGTGTTACTGCTGCTACAGAAGTGAGTGTAGAGTCAGCTGTGTGTGTGTAGTGTTACTGCTGCTACAGAAGTTAGTGTAGAGTGGGCTGTGTGTGTGTAGTGTTACTGCTGCTACAGAGGTTAGTGTAGAGTCGGCTGTGTGTGTGTAGTGTTACTGCTGCTACAGAGGTTAGTGTAGAGTCGGCTGTGTGTGTGTAGTGTTACTGCTGCTACAGAGGTTAGTGTAGAGTCGGCAGTGTGTGTAGAGTTACTGCTGCTACAGATGTTAGTGTAGAGTCGCCTGTGTGTGTGTAGTGTTACTGCTGCTACAGAGGTTAGTGTAGAGTCGGCTGTGTGTGTGTAGTGTTACTGCTACAGAGGTTAGTGTAGAGTCGGCTGTGTGTGTGTAGTGTTACTGCTACAGAGGTTAGTGTAGAGTCGGCTGTGTGTGTGTAGTGTTACTGCTACAGAGGTTAGTGTAGAGTCGGCTGTGTGTGTGTAGTGTTACTGCTGCTACAGAGGTTAGTGTAGAGTCGGCTGTGTGTGTGTAGTGTTACTGCTGCTACAGAGGTTAGTGTAGAGTCAGCTGTGTGTGTGTAGTGTTACTGCTGCTACAGAGGTTAGTGTAGAGTCGGCTGTGTATGTGTAGTGTTACTGCTACAGAGGTTAGTGTAGAGTCGGCTGTGTGTGTGTAGTGTTACTGCTACAGAGGTTAGTGTAGAGTCAGCTGTGTGTGTGTAGTGTTACTGCTACAGAGGTTAGTGTAGAGTCGGCTGTGTGTGTGTAGTGTTACTGCTACAGAGGTTAGTGTAGAGTCGGCTGTGTGTGTGTAGTGTTACTGCTACAGAGGTTAGTGTAGAGTCGGCTGTGTGTGTGTAGTGTTACTGCTGCTACAGAAGTTAGTGTAGAGTGGGCTGTGTGTGTGTAGTGTTACTGCTGCTACAGAAGTTAGTGTAGAGTGGGCTGTGTGTGTGTAGTGTTACTGCTGCTACAGAGGTTAGTGTAGAGTCGGCTGTGTGTGTGTAGTGTTACTGCTGCTACAGAGGTTAGTGTAGAGTCGGCTGTGTGTGTGTAGTGTTACTGCTGCTACAGAGGTTAGTGTAGAGTCGGCAGTGTGTGTAGTGTTACTGCTGCTACAGAAGTGAGTGTAGAGTCAGCTGTGTGTGTGTAGTGTTACTGCTGCTACAGAGGTTAGTGTAGAGTCGGCTGTGTGTGTGTAGTGTTACTGCTACAGAGGTTAGTGTAGAGTCGGCTGTGTGTGTGTAGTGTTACTGCTACAGAGGTTAGTGTAGAGTCGGCTGTGTGTGTGTAGTGTTACTGCTACAGAGGTTAGTGTAGAGTCGGCTGTGTGTGTGTAGTGTTACTGCTACAGAGGTTAGTGTAGAGTCGGCTGTGTGTGTGTAGTGTTACTGCTGCTACAGAGGTTAGTGTAGAGTCGGCTGTGTGTGTGTAGTGTTACTGCTGCTACAGAGGTTAGTGTAGAGTCAGCTGTGTGTGTGTAGTGTTACTGCTACAGAGGTTAGTGTAGAGTCGGCTGTGTGTGTGTAGTGTTACTGCTACAGAGGTTAGTGTAGAGTCGGCTGTGTGTGTGTAGTGTTACTGCTACAGAGGTTAGTGTAGAGTCAGCTGTGTGTGTGTAGTGTTACTGCTGCTACAGAAGTTAGTGTAGAGTCGGCTGTGTGTGTGTAGTGTTACTGCTACAGAGGTTAGTGTAGAGTGGGCTGTGTGTGTGTAGTGTTACTGCTACAGAGGTTAGTGTAGAGTGGGCTGTGTGTGTGTAGTGTTAATATCTGGTTAATCCTGACCCTAACTAACTTTAACCCTTACCTTATCCTAGTGGTAATCTATGACCTCAGTGTTTAATGATTCCCATATTGTGGGGACCTTTTGTATCTGTGTGGACCCCAAGCTGGTCCCCACATTGTGGGATAAACCAGGCACACACACACATTAACTCATGCTCATGTAGCTCCAAGTGGCCTTAATCAATAGCACCAGGCCACAGCTCGCTCTCTCTCTCTCCCTCACTCTCTCTCTTTCTCTCTCTCCCTCTCTCTCTCCTTCTCTCTCTGCCTCTCTCTCTCTCCCTCTCTCGTCCTCTCTCTCTTTCTCTCTCTCCCTCTCTCTCTCCTTCTCTCTCTCCCTCTCTCTCTCCTTCTCTCTCTCCCTCTCTTCCTCTCTCCCTCTCTCTCTATCCCTCTCTCTCTCTCCCTCTCTCTCTCTCTTTCTCTCTCTCCCTCTCTCTCTCCTTCTCTCTCTCCCTCTTTCTCTCTCTCTCTCTCTCTCTCTCTCTCTCTCTCTCTCTCTCCAAACGTACTGTTTCTGGATCTGATTTCCGAGGACTGAATGCTGTCTGTGCTGAACTCTAGCCTGTTATTAATAACTCCTTGGAGATCTCGGAAACACTCTTAAACACACAAGGACCAAAACCCCACAACTCTAGAAACCCAGAACTCCACAACCCCTGAACTCCTGAAACTCAGAATTCCATAACTCCGCAAAGTAACGGCTCCACATTCCTAGACCTCCACACGTCCAGAACTCCACTCCACAATGTTCACAATATCTGTTGATAATTTTACTTTCTGTTCACAAGACTAGCTTATAACACACAGTGGAGACACATTATTATAATATTTAATATCCAGAGAGACCACTGTCTGCAGCACGGACAGCAGCTAGACGGACTGGGAGACTCAATAAGGTCCTGGTAGGAGGTCACAGGTATCTGGAGCCATGCTGACTGCAGTGCATCCCACAGCTGCTGGAGGGAGCGTGGAGGAGGATCCATAGAGACAACATCACCATCCTGATCAGTTGGGTTCCAGTCTGGGGAATTAGGGGTCCAGGGTAGTATTTGGAAATCTTGGTCAGCTCTTCCAACCAATGTGGGACATTTCTAGTCGTGGGACGTGTCTCATTGTCCTGCTGGAAGATCCCATCCACCCCAGAGAAGACCATCAGCTTGTATGGTGTACGTGATCTGCATGGATGGATTCAGACTTGAATCAGTTGAAATTGGTTCTATATGGATGAGTGGGTCCAGAGAATGCCACGAAAACTGGCCAGTGGGGCCAGCTCCTAGGGGCCCTTGAGGTCTTTTTGGCCCCTTATGAAGATGGACGAAGCGTTGTGGCACTGCTCTGACTTTGACTTCTGGCTATAAGGGGTCCTAGGAAAAAGTGGGCCATAATTTTAGAGGGCCCTGGTTATGAGAGCCCCTACCAGGGGGCCCTACAGAAGAGCAGTGCATACCATTAGAGAGCCCTTGATCACGAGGGGGGCAGGTTGGGAAAGGGGGGGCAAAGAGTAGCCCAGGGGCCCAGACTATCCTTAATCCGTCCTTGTTCCCAGACCATCACGCTGCCACCTGCTGTCAAAAGTAGGAATATTAATGAGACTCGTCTTTATATTTACTTCTTATTCTTTTATATTATATTATTTATGATCAGTTTTCTCTGAGATGTTCTAACTCCTGCTGGATCTTTTCCGCTGCAGCAGGATTCCCAGAGGGACACCATCTCCTAAATCTCTGCGACTGCTCCTCACGTCTGGCTTGATGTTGCCACTATGTCAGCCTTGATTGGGTGCACCTGCTTGCCTGCCCTCGGGTCAGTTAGACCAACGCGGAGTCACCTACATGCATCTTTGATCCACGCCAAACCTCATCTGCACCTCCTGCATCTCCTCTCCAACCTCCTGATGAGAGTGAAGACCTCGGCCGGATACTGAACAGCCGCTGATCTCCTCTGCTGCTGTTTGGAATTAAAGGCACTGTATTAATGAGTGAATGAAGTTCTTCCGTGTGTGTTGTGTTGTAAATCTGCAGCTCTGTGATCTTTCCTATCCCCAATCAACCAAATTAATATAAATCAAAGTCGTCGGATTGATCAAAGGGATGGAATCTGTCATGCAGAACCAGCTGCTGACGCAAACCCAGATATATTTGGTCTTCTCACAAGTTCTCCCTTCGACCACGTCTAGCAGCATCATTAACTGACTTTCTTTAACTTACAGCAACTAACGCAGGGTTTCTCAACCAGTGAGCCGTGAAGACCCTCTAGTGGTCCGCAGGCCTGTACTCAGGGGAAGGCAGTGGTCTGTGATGGGCTGGTGTTTCTTAAGAAACATAAGATTAACTTAATTATTGACTTAAAATCAACATAAATATTAAATAAATAAACATAATCAGTACTGATACAGACGGTCAGCTGGTCAGAGATCTGGACCCACTTCCAGCCTGACTCTGGTCCAGTTCACTGCTGGTGGAACACATTCTCTGATCATACGAGGAGCTTCATCAGTAGATCTCTCTTCTTCTTCTAGCAGCATGTCACTCCACACCGTCATCAGACTGTGTTTATCATCAGACTCTTCACAGACACTCATATCAGTCCTGCAGCACCAGCTGCTGCTAAACACCAAACCAGACCCCCGATAACAGCCACGTCTGATTCAGCTCCTCCAGCATCAGACACCCGAGCAGCTAAACACCAAACCAGACCCCCAATAACAGCCACGTCTGATTCAGCTCCTCCAGCATCAGAGAGAGACAGAGGGAGAGACAGAGAGAGGGAGACAGAGAGACAGGGAGACATAGAGAGGGACAGAGAGGCAGAGACAGAGAGAGGGAGACAGAGAGACAGGGAGACATAGAGAGGGACAGAGAGGCAGAGACAGAGAGAGTGGGATTGAGAGAAAGAGGCAGAGACAGAGAGAGACAGGGAGACAGAGAGAGAGAGGGAGACAGAGAGAGACAGGGGGGCAGAGTGAGAGAGAGATGGAGAGAGAGATGGAGAGAGAGATAGAGAGAGAGAAAGATGGAGAGAGAGATAGAGAGAGAGAAAGATGGAGAGTGATGGAGAGAGAGATGGAGGGAGAGATTTAACATTTAACATTTTTTTAAAAACGTCTCTATTAGAGACACCATCTGAGTGACACCTAAAGAAACCCCTTGATAGGAGAGACAGAGAAAGAGACAGAGAGAAAGACAGAGAGAAAGACAGAGAGACAACGAGAGATAGAGAGAAAGAGAGAGATAGAGAGAGAGACAGAGTAAGAGAAAGCAGGAGAGAGAGGCTGACAAAGAGACAGAGGCAGCGAGAGAGACTGAGACAAAAAGAGAGACAGAGACAGAGAGAGAGACTGACAGAGAGACAGAGGCAGCAAGAGAGAGAGACTGACAGAGAGACAGAGGCAGCAAGAGAGAGAGACTGACAGAGAGACAGAGGCAGCGAGAGAGACAGAGACAAAAAGAGAGACAGAGACAGAGAGAGAGACTGACAGAGAGACAGAGGCAGCAAGAGAGAGAGACTGACAGAGAGACAGAGGCAGCAAGAGAGAGAGACTGACAGAGAGACAGAGGCAGCGAGAGAGACAGAGACAGAGAGAGAGACTGACAGAGAGACAGAGAGAGACTGAGACAAAGAGAGAGACAGAGAGAGAGACTGACAGAGAGACAGAGGCAGCGAGAGAGACAGAGAAAGAGAGAGAGACTGAGACAAAGAGAGACTGACAGAGAGACAGAGGCAGTGAGAGAGACAGAGAGAGAGACTGACAGAGAGACAGAGAAAGAGAGAGACTGAGACAAAGAGAGAGAGACAGAGACAGAGAGAGACTGAGACAAAGAGAGAGAGACAGAGACAGAGAGAGAGACTGACTGACAGAGAGACAGAGGCAGTGAGAGAGAGACTGACAGAGAGACAGAGGCAGTGAGAGAGACAGAGACAGAGAGAGAGAGACTGACAGAGAGACAGAGACAGAGAGAGACTGAGACAAAGAGAGAGACAGAGAGAGAGAGACTGACAGAGAGACAGAGGCAGCAAGAGAGAGAGACTGACAAAAAAACCCGAGGCAACGAGAGACAGAGACAGAGAGACTGACAGAGAGACAGAGACAGAGAGGGAGAGACTGACAGAGAGACAGAGGAAGCAAGAGAGAGATACTGACAGAGACAGAGGAGGAGACAGAGACAGAGAAAGAGACTGACCGAGAGACAGAGGCAGCAAGAGAGAGAGACTGACAGAGACAGAGACAGAGGAGGAGACAGAAACAGAGAAAGAGACTGACAGAGAGACAGAGGCAGCAAGAGAGAGAGACTGACACAGAGACAGAGGCAACAAGAGAGACAGCGACAAAGAGAGAGACTGACAAAGAGACAGAGACAGAGAGACTGACAGAGAGACAGAGGAAGCAAGAGAGACAGAGACAGAGACTGACTGACAGAGAGACAGAGAGAGAGAGACTGACAGAGACAGAGGCAGCGAGAGAGACAGAGACAGAGAGACTGACACAGAGACAGAGAGAGAGAGACTGACAGGGAGACAGAGGCAGCAAGAGAGAGAGACTGACAGAGAGACAGAGGCAGCAAGAGAGAGAGACTGACAGAGAGACAGAGGCAGCGAGAGAGACAGAGACAAAAAGAGAGACAGAGACAGAGAGAGAGACTGACAGAGAGACAGAGGCAGCAAGAGAGAGAGACTGACAGAGAGACAGAGGCAGCAAGAGAGAGAGACTGACAGAGAGACAGAGGCAGCGAGAGAGACAGAGACAGAGACTGACAGAGAGACAGAGAGAGACTGAGACAAAGAGAGAGACAGAGAGAGAGACTGACAGAGAGACAGAGGCAGCAAGAGAGAGAGACTGACAGAGAGACAGAGGCAGCGAGAGAGACAGAGAAAGAGAGAGAGACTGAGACAAAGAGAGACTGACAGAGAGACAGAGGCAGTGAGAGAGACAGAGAGAGAGACTGACAGAGAGACAGAGAAAGAGAGAGACTGAGACAAAGAGAGAGAGAGAGACAGAGACAGAGAGAGAGACTGACTGACAGAGAGACAGAGGCAGCAAGAGAGAGAGACTGACAGAGAGACAGAGGCAGCGAGAGAGACAGAGACAGAGACTGACAGAGAGACAGAGAGAGACTGAGACAAAGAGAGAGACAGAGAGAGAGACTGACAGAGAGACAGAGGCAGCAAGAGAGAGAGACTGACAGAGAGACAGAGGCAGCGAGAGAGACAGAGAAAGAGAGAGAGACTGAGACAAAGAGAGACTGACAGAGAGACAGAGGCAGTGAGAGAGACAGAGAGAGAGACTGACAGAGAGACAGAGAAAGAGAGAGACTGAGACAAAGAGAGAGAGACAGAGACAGAGAGAGAGACTGACTGACAGAGAGACAGAGGCAGCAGGAGAGAGAGACTGACAGAGAGACAGAGGCAGCGAGAGAGACAGAGACAGAGACTGACAGAGAGACAGAGAGAGACTGAGACAAAGAGAGAGACAGAGAGAGAGACTGACAGAGAGACAGAGGCAGCAAGAGAGAGAGACTGACAGAGAGACAGAGGCAGCGAGAGAGACAGAGAAAGAGAGAGAGACTGAGACAAAGAGAGACTGACAGAGAGACAGAGGCAGTGAGAGAGACAGAGAGAGAGACTGACAGAGAGACAGAGAAAGAGAGAGACTGAGACAAAGAGAGAGAGACAGAGACAGAGAGAGAGACTGACTGACAGAGAGACAGAGGCAGTGAGAGAGAGAGAGACTGACAGAGAGACAGAGGCAGTGAGAGAGACAGAGACAGAGAGAGAGAGACTGACAGAGAGACAGAGACAGAGAGAGACTGAGACAAAGAGAGAGACAGAGACAGAGAGAGAGAGACTGACAGAGAGACAGAGGCAGCAAGAGAGAGAGACTGACAAAAAAACCCGAGGCAACGAGAGAGACAGAGACAGAGAGAGAGAGACTGACAGAGAGACAGAGACAGAGAGGGAGAGACTGACAGAGAGACAGAGGAAGCAAGAGAGAGATACTGACAGAGAGACCGAGGCAGCAAGAGAGACAGAGGCAGAGAGAGAGAGACTGACAGAGACAGAGGAGGAGACAGAGACAGAGAAAGAGACTGACGAGAGACAGAGGCAGCAAGAGAGAGAGACTGACAGAGACAGAGACAGAGGAGGAGACAGAAACAGAGAACGAGACTGACAGAGAGACAGACACAGAGACAGAGGCAACAAGAGAGACAGCGACAGAGAGAGAGACTGACAAAGAGACAGAGAGACTGACAGAGAGACAGAGGAAGCAAGAGAGACAGAGACAGAGACTGACTGACAGAGAGACAGAGAGAGAGAGACTGACAGAGACAGAGGCAGCGAGAGAGACAGAGACAGAGAGACTGACACAGAGACAGAGAGAGAGAGACTGACAGGGAGACAGAGACAGAGAGAGAAAGACTGACAGAGAGACAGAGGCAGCGAGAGAGACAGACAGAGAGACAGAGACAGAGACTGACAGAGAGACAGAGAGAGAGAGAGAGACAGAGACAGAGAGACAGAAACAGAGACAGAGAGAGAGAGACTGAGACAGAGAGAGAGACTGACAGAGAGACAGAGAGAGAGAGACTGAGACAGAGAGAGGTAGAGAAAGACATAGAAGAGGGATAGAGAGAGGGAGGGAGAGAGAGTTTAACTCTTTTCTCTTTTTATTTTTTGCCCCCACCTCTTTCTTTCTTTTCTTCCTCTCTCTTCCCACTCTATCTCTTTCTTTAGCATTAATTTCTTCCTCCACCTCTCTCTCTATCTCTCTACCTCTCTTTTTCTTTAGTGTTCGCTTCCTTCTTTATCTGTCTCTCTCGCTCCTTTCTGTCTCTTTCTATAGACCCCCAATCCATCTCTCTATTTCTTTACTATCTTCCTCGTTATCCCCCTTTCTCTCCCTTTTCCCTCCTTCCTTCCTTCCTCTCTCCCTTCCTTCCCTTCTTTCTTTCTCTAGGTTTCTCTCTCTCTCCTTCTTTATCTCGTCCTGTAGCCCCCTCCGTCTCTGGCTTCCCCCTCTCCTTCTTTCTCTTTCTTTAGCTCTTCTCTCTATTTAGCTTCCCCATCTCTCTCTCTCTCTCTCTCTCTCTCTCTCTCTCTCTCTCTCTCTCTCTCTCTCTCTCTCTCTCCCCCCCCAACCCCGCCCCCCGCCCCCCATCTCTCCAGTCATTTCCAGCCAATGATCGGTAGGTGTGCGCATCCCAGCGTCCCCAGCGCAGCGCCAATCAGCCACACACAGCGCTGGAACACACACACACGGACACCCTCGCGCGCACACACACACACACACACACACGCGCGCGCGCGCGCACACGCAAACACACTCTTTCACACATCCACGCGCGCGCACACACACCCCGGACCAGGAAACGGCGGCTAGCCCCCTGAGCTCTGTGTCTGCTCGCGCGCTGGCTGCTCGGCTGGTCGCGTGCGTGTGTTTATGTGTGCGCGTGTTCTGGCTTCCTTTCTTTTTTTTTTTTGTTTGCTTTTATTTTCGCTGGTGCGGTGCGAGCGCTCGCGAGCGGCGGAAGTGAGGGATCAGTGAAAATGCGGGTTCAGTGGTGAGCGGCTGGTGTCGGACTCTCGAGGGGAGGTAGGTGATGCTCCTCTTCCTCCTCTTTCTCTCCGTCCTCCTTCCTTCCCTCCCTCCTTCTCTCTTCTTATCCCGGTCTCAGCGCGAGGGCTGCAGCCTTTCCCTCCATCCCTCCATCCCTCCATCCGCGTCGCGTGAAGTTCTGACGCCGAAATCTCACCTTTTTCTTTTTTTTCTTTGCTCCGCTTGCTTCGACCTGTGTCTCTCTGGGGGTCCTCGGGCCAGTCTCTGGGTGGGCAGCCTCTCTCCTCGAGCCCCCCCCCCCTACGGTGGGCCAACACCGTGCTGTTGCTCTAAACTTTGATAATCGATAGTTTGGACTGGAGCCCGTTGAGCTGTGCTGATGATGCTGAAGTGAGACACAGCACGAGGCAAACAAACAGAAAGTCTTCCCCGTCACACACACACACACACACACTCTGGGGGTCTTTGTTACATGTGCATGGTTATTTTGGTTGTTCTTGTTGTTGTGTAGTTGGGCTCGTGTTGTGTGCACGCAGTACCTCATAGTGAGGCAGCTGACTCGCCTGACTCGAGTCATATATCAGCAGAACGTGACGTACAGACTCATTAAAGGAGGTGAAGTGAGATAATAGAGAGCGCCTCCTGTCCTGTGCCGTATTTCTGTCCTGCATGTGCACCGGCGCTCGGCTCCTCAGGCCACCCATCTCTCCTCCTCCTCCTCCACGCTGCCTCTTCATCCCTCGCTCATTCCTCCGAATCTGGAGTGAGATTTCTTTTATGTATGTGCGCTGGATGGATGGATGGATGGATGGATGGATGGATGGAAGGACGGCTTTCGGGGTAATTAAACAGAGGAGAGGCCAGAGGAAAGGTAATGTAAGGAGTGGGGGGGGGGGGTGTGGGGGGGGAGATGGAGATGTGTCTAATGGGCTTTTATCTGTGGAAACGAAACCCAGACGGAGTGAGAGAGAGGGAGAGAGGGGGAGAGAGAGAGAAAGAGAGTGAGCGAGGAAATGGACACCCCCCCACCCCACCTCCCACCACCTCCTCCACCTCCTCCTCCTCCTCCCTCTCCCTCCAGGCAGCTGACACTACAGTTGTCAAGGTCTAGGACTTGGCTGGCGCTCGGCTGTCTTTGTGTCATTGGGTGAATGTGAAACGGCAGACGGCGAGCGACCAGCACACGCGCCGCCGCAGACCTGCTACTGTACGGGGGTCCGCCGCCGAGCCTCACACGCACCAGTACAGTACAGCACCGCACCAGAGAGATGCTGAGACCTGACCGGGTGGATGCTGATGTGTGTGCAGACCCTGTAGACACTGAGGGGCCGTCAACCTGGACCCCAGAAACAAACCCTGTAGGTTAACAAACACAAAAACAGTGAAACGAGTGGCCTGGAGTATATCATATATAAGATAGTGGTTAGAATATCTGTCACCGTTCCTGAAGGCCTCTCACAAATTTTTATCTTTTTATTTTTATCTTTCTGCATCGCTGAAACAAGGCAGCTCACTTTTACACTGTGCTAAAAAAATTATGACCAATAGAAATGCTCCAAAATGGATTAGAAGTAATAATTCTGGTTCCATTGACTTGCAGGGAAAGTGGATTAAGTTTTTGGCCTCTCCTGTAAAGTTTTACTTCGGACTGAGACGAGATATAGTTATTATTGTGTATAACTAATTATTATTTATTATTATTATTGATGGATTGAATGTGGTGTGTGTGTTTGTATATATATATATATATATATATATATATATATATATATATATATATATATATATATATATATATTTCACAATGAATGGGCCAATAGAAATGCTTTAAAAGCACTTCGGAAAAAATCTGATTCCATTGACTTGTACTGAAAGCTGAGACTGTTTTTGTCCTCTCCTGTGAAGTTACTATTTTGGAGATTTTTATTTTTTAATTATATATATATACTAATAACAAGGCAGCTTTATCATCAGTTCTGTTGACTCTTGTTTGTTTATTTACAGGCATTCATAATAACTAAGCTAGTGAACAGAGTCAGTGTGGTGAGCGTCCTGGTCCGTGTGGATGCTGTACCTGCAGCTCAGGTGGAGGTTTGGTTTGTTAGTGTGTGGACGGCGTCCAGAGAAAAATAAGAATAAGAACTCAACAGGAGAGACTAACACTGTCTATCAGTGTGAGTGAATGTGAGGAGGTTTAATTCGGAGGAGTTTGGAGCATTTCTATTGGTCCAGTTATATATAGAGGGTGTACAGATCGTACGGTAATGATGTTTATAGGGTGATTGATTTGATATTGGGCTGGTGTGTGTGTGTGTGTGTGTAGTGTGTGTGTGTGTAGTGTGTGTGTGTGTAGTGTGAGTGTTCTCTTGAGCTCACGGCCTCAGCTTGTGTACGGTGATGGTTTTTGAGCTTGTTTTCTTTCCCGGACTTGTGCGCTGGATAGCCGGATCACGTTAGCTGCTGAGGAGAAGGAGAGATTAAAGGTGCGGTCTTTTTGAGGAGAAGGAGAGATTAAAGGTGCGGTCTGAGTGTATACGCCAGCGTGAAGGTGGGGGTTCTGCATGGGCCGCGTGTGTAATTGTTGTTTTCTCGTTCTAGTACTGGATCCAGGATGGTTACTCATTGTCTCTAACCAGCTCGGAGCAGAAGAAGGCCCCGCGTCCGGAACTCTCCCGACGTCTCCTCCCGCCGAAGCCGCGACCGAAACCGAACCCCACCCCCCCTCCCCCCGAACCTGAGCTCCAGTCATGTCGAACATAAACAATGCGCTTTGCATCGAGAGCGGCCAGAGCGCGGACGTTTCGCTCCTGCAGAAGGACTCGCTCCAGGACGGTGGATTAAACCAGCTTTTGGATTACAATGCGGAAATCGAGCGGTACCGGTCTTTCGCAAACTTTTACAAAACCAACGGCGCGTTCCCACAGACTGCCAAAATCGCCCGCATCACGACGCCCATCTTCCCCAGCGCCCGCATCGGCGTGTCCCCGTGGAACTGCGACAACGCCATGCTCTGGGGGAGGAAATCGGCCGCGATAAACCCCAACAGGACCGGCGTGCACAGGAACGAATCCCCGAGGCCGGGGAAGCCGGAGACGCTGCAAATGGCAAATAATAATTTCCTCTCTACCTTATCCCCGGAACACTGCCGGCCTTTAGCGGGGGAATGCATGAACAAGCTGAAATGCGGCGCCGCCGAAGCAGAGATAATGAATCTCCCCGAACGCGTCGGGACTTTTTCCGCCATCCCGGCTCTAGGGGGCATCTCATTACCTCCCGGGGTCATCGTCATGACAGCCCTTCACTCCCCCGCTGCCTCCGCCGCCGTTACAGACAGTGCGTTTCAAATTGCCAATCTGGCAGACTGCCCGCAGAATAATTCCTCCTCCTCCGCGTCCGCCGGGAACCCGGCCAAGAAGAAGAGGAAAAGGTGTGGGGTGTGCGCCCCCTGCAGGAGGCTCATCAACTGCGGCGTGTGCAGCAGCTGTCGGAATCGCAAGACCGGACACCAAATCTGCAAATTCCGCAAATGCGAGGAGCTCAAGAAGAAGCCCGGATCGTCACTGGAGGTAAAGCTGACACCCCCCCGCCTCAGTACTAGACCCCTCACTGCTGCCCTGTGCCAGACCCCCCCACTGCCCCCACCCCCCACCCTCTTTTATTTGATGTGCTCAGAAATTCACTGCAGACTTTAATGCATATTTTAATGGATTTATTATTTATTAATCAGCGCTGTAACATTCCCCTCTCTCGTATTGCGTCACAGGTGCAGCTTATTAGTTTGGGTGCTTTATCCGTCTGCGTATCGTCGCCGTCCAGAGAAAAACACGTATCTCCATTTTTTGGGTGATTTTTATTTTTCTACACCACTCGAATGCAGCAGCTGCCGTTTACAGTGTGCAACAATTTCATAATGAATGGACCAATAGCAAGGCTCCAAAAGAGCTAGGGAAACATTCTGGTTCCATTGACTTACATGGAAAGTGAAGACAGTTTTCGTCCTTTCTTGTAAAGGTTATTTTGGAGATACTTGTCTATCATTGGACAGCGACGATATTATTATTATTATTATTATGATTGTTATTAATATATGTTATTATTATTAATATATAAATCACAGTGAAAATATTGGTGCTGTGAGTTTGTGTTCATGTCGTTCGTCTCTAATGGCTGTTGACTGTGTTCTGCTGCATTAAGTCTCATGTTATATGGTTTGCACTCTATATTCATGTTGGTAACTAAACTAATCCTCTTTTATAATGTGTTACGTTAATGACAGCCTTGCATATCGTGGCTGGACAGCCTACACTGTCTTAGTGTCGCATTACAGACTCAACAAAAAACGAAGCCAAGCATATCGTCACTGTCTTCATTTTTTTTTGTTTATTTTTATTTTTACAGCTTATTTAAACACAACAGCGGCCGTTTACAGTGTGCAACAATTTCATGATGAATGGACCAATAGAAAGGCTTCTAAATAGCTCAGAGAAATTTCTGGTTCCATTGACTTGCATTGAAAGTGAAGAGAGTTTTCGGTCTCTCCTGTAAAGTTGCCATTTTTGAGATATTTGTTTTTGTTTAGAGTAAAGACAGTCTCCAAAGACAAAACATGTATATTTTAATTTTTCTACATCGTTTTAATGCAACAGCGGATTTATGATGAATGGACCAATAGAAATGCTCCAAAATAATGGAAGTAATTCTGGTTCCATTGACTAGTAAAGACAGCTTTTGAGATATTTGTTTATATTTGGACAAAGACGTTACCTTAGCTAAACTGGACGGGCTTTACTAACGGCAGCGTACTTCAGGTGTCCACTGTGTGGTGTACGGTATTGAGTTGAATGTGTTATTGATAAAAAAACATATATTGGATTGTTTATATCTTTAAATCATCAATGAAAGTACTTAATACTGAATGGGATGTGTTATCTGTGCAGATATAAATATCAGATCAGGCCGCTTCTGTATGTTCTCTACAAATATACAAATATCAGATCATACATTTTATCCACAGAAATACTTCATAATTAATAGGACGTGTTATATAAGACAATACAAATATCCGATTGGATGTTTTAACTTTAATAATGCACATATTTGTTTGGACTCTGATCCGTTATTTAGAAATATGCACATCAGATCTGATGCAATATCATTAACATAAATAACCTCAAATATCAAATCAGATACGTTATATACAAACATACACGCTGGACTGGAGGAGATATATAAGAAGAGACCTACAAAAATGTATATATTATTGATTGAAACTCAATAGTCTATAATTTTGATCAGAATCAGGCTCTAAAGAATTGATCCGAACGTCTCTCAACATGTTTTTTTTTTCATCATCCCCCCCCCCTCCGCCGCCTCGACCCCCCCACCGCACATCCAGAGACGCACACACTCCAGAGCATTAACCTTTCCTTCCAGTCACGTTTCTAAGCCCTTGAAAATTGTTTCCATGCCCACCCATGCCTGAACATCCCCCCGGCTTCTCCAATCTGCCTACCCGCCTAGCCTAATTGGCAGTAATTAGGGGTGTTTGTGTGGAGCGCAAGCTGAGCTTGGCTCAGACACCCCTAATTGCTGCCAGTCAGGCTGCGGCTGGAACGCATCCGAACAAACCTCGGGCTTGGCTCCAGTCCAGGCAGAGCTGGGAAATGGTTTTCAGCAGAGAGAGAGAGGGAGAGAGAGAGAGAGAGGGAGAGAGAGAGAGAGAGAGAGAGAGAGAGAGAGAGAGAGAGAGAGAGAGAGAGAGGGAGAGAGAGATCGTCCCTCTCTGCACTTGGTCATTTTAACCAATTATGGAAACCGTCTCTGGACGGAGCCAATCGATATCCCACGAGCCCCTGCTGCAGCAAAGACGATGAGAGAGAGACAGAGAGATCAGTGAGGCCGGCCACAAAGACACACACACACACACACACACACACACACACACACACACACACACATATATATATATATATATATATAACGAGGGGGCTTCTTTCTGTTTCTGTACTGTACAGTATATGAGAAGGTGTTGGTGTATTTAGCATATTTATATATGATTTTTATTTTTCTGCATCATTTGAACACGACAGCTGCTGTTTACATTGTGTGAAAATTCTGTGATGAATGGACCAATAGAAATGCTCCGAAATAGCTTGAAAAGAATTCTGGTTCCATTGACTCTCATTGAGAGTGGAGTATGTTTTTGGCCTCTGCTGTAAAGTTACTGATTTGGAGATCCTGGTTTAAGCAGTGATGATATTAAGAGATTGAACTGATATTAAACTGAATCTCAATACAACATTTCACGTTTCACAGTATCGGACTGTGTTATAACTGGTGTGTTCAGCGTGTGATCTTGTGGCTTGTGCATTGGATCAGGGCTAACATTAGCATGTGGCTATCGTCAGTGCTTAATTTGTAAAACATCAGGTAGTGGAACACTAAAGGTGGGGTGATCCAGCAAGTGGCAGTGATGGGAACAGGTCCTGGAACGCATAGACACAACCAGTGCTTCAAGTGTCCATCTAACATAGTAGCATTCTATACAATAAAATAATCCCAGCTTTAATGACTGCAGTAAGGAGCTGAAACCATAACATCTCAGAGATGCCACTGGACGAATAGCTTTTGGTGTCCTACAAAAAAAAGATGTCAAAGAGGAGGTGGATCCACATCAATAAGTTCTGGAACACAGGTACCTGAAATATGAGAGGTGCTGGATCTGGTGATTGGTTTCGTTGTAAACTGCGATAAAATTCCAGGCATTTCAAACGACTGGCGGCCTGTACAGGGTGTTTCCTGCCGTCTGACTAATGAACGCCGCCACCCTTAATAGGGCTGCAACTAGCAATTCATTTCATAATCGATTAATCTAACAATTATTTTTTCTGATTAGTCAATTAATCTAATGACTCATTTTTACATTTTGTCTGTGTGTATATAAACACTACCGCATAAAAGTTTGGGATCACAGTGAAATGTTCTTGTTTTAATGGAGTATCTTCTTCTTAACACAACAATGGACTGACGGGTCTCTAAAGAAAGTTGTTTCTTTCTGGTCATTGTGAGTCGGTCAGCAAGTCATCAACTGCTGATCTTCAGATACTAAACTAACCTAGAATGTTGTTCCCTTTTATACTCACTTATTAGTAGAATGTTTTTCAGCTGTGATCACAATTGATCAAGAGTGTCCAAACAACCAATTAGTCCAATAACATCCTTAACTTGGATTGGTGGTCGTACCAGGAGATTTAGACAGAGGACTGAGAATTACTGATAATAGACTATATGTAAAATAAGCCTCTATACAAAAATAGACTTTAATACAAACATTTTTATTCTTTAAAAATCATCTGATACACTTACATTAATTGTGAAATGAACAATATTGTTTGTGAATTGCATGAAAATTGCATATATATATTTATATATAATGTATTAAGAGTCTACATTCTGGCTTGACTTATAGAGGCACAAATGACACATAGCCTACACGCCTCACACACAAGTGCAAGACTTGACCACTTACATACAAACATGACGAAGAAGAAACGGGGGGCTTTCTGAAGAGAGGGGAACGTTCATTAGAAATTTTCTAAAATAGCTTCTCCTCGGCGCAGAGACAAACAGACCTTTTCTTTGTTTTTAAAGTAAATAAAGAATTACGAGCTCCTCCACCAACACCATGTTGGATTTACTCCAAACTGCCCTCTACTGGACGTGTTGCTCAGCGACCATGTAACCGGAGCTGACGCAGAGAAGTGTGAGGGCAGTGACGCTTTAAATCAGGAGTATAAATCAGACTTTACCTGTTAATAAATTTAAAATCTGTGCTTCTGTGTTAAACTCTCCCACAACTTTAGATACACACAGATAAAGCCATGCTTTTTAGTGGGCGTGGCCATCTCTGTGATGCATTGACACACGTTTTGCTGATCGACGTAATTTCCTAATCGATTGCGTCGATTACGATTAAGCATCATAGAAAATCGATGAATGAATGAATAAAACTTGAACACGGCGCTTAGAAAAACTCATGTAAAACGTTATGTACTTAAAACCCTGACCGCCGTTAGAAGCAGCCCAAAAACACACATACCAAACCACAGAAATAGCCTAACGTCTGTCTGCGCAATTAATATTTCCAAATATTAATTAATATTTCCTTCTCCTGCAATTTAATGAGCTCATTTTCTACTGCGTTGCACTCTCTCTGTCTCGCGACTGGATGGAATGGAGAAAGTAATGAGAAGTGATGTTTGTGCTGAATATGTAAATGAGCGCGAGGCTGGTTTTAGCGATTGGTGGGGAGATTAAAGCTGTTATTCCAGATTAGGTTTAATCTGAGCGGCAGGCTGAGGGCGTGTGTGTGGAACGCCGTGCTGGGTATGGATACGAGGTGAGCGTGGTGGTGTTAAGCTCCAGCTGTGGCGCGTGTATGGACGGGTTTGATGCTGATTTCTCTGATATTCCTGCTGATCTTTGTCTCTTCCTGACTGTATAAAAGCCCCACTTAACACAGAACTGCTCAGTAATTACAGGTCACTGCTGCACACACTGCAATTCACTGTGGCTCGTACACCTGCACACACACTGAGCTCACACAGGCAGGCGGTGGTGCAGTATTTGGGGGTCCGTCCCCGCTCGGCGCTGTTCCTGAAGGAGTTTTACAGTTCAGTGCTGGACAGAGTAATCTGAAGTATTCATGTTAGTATTTATTACTATATTTACTTCAATTGTATCATAAACTACTCACAACACACTGTATCAGCAAAGGCCTTCACGTTGAAGCGGAGAGAGTCGAGATGCTTAGGAAGTCGCTTTAAATTATCAGACGAGGTGCAGATTTAAAATAGGAGGTTTATATGCCATCAAAAGTTTGGACACACCCACCCAGGTTCTTCTTATGTGTACTATATTAATAGTAATAATATTAGTGAATAAGTGTGAAGAGATCAGAACTATAGAATAGTCGGTATGGAATTATTCCTGGAGCAGAATTAAACATCTGGTTGTTTAAAGAATGTTTAGAGGGTCTTTTAGAAATGAGCTCATTTGCTCTGCAGGTTTACATACTTTGAACATTCTGACCAGCAGCTTCATGAGGAGCCACATGAGCTGCTTCTCTAACAGGACTGAAGAAGATGGTGTAGATGCTGAGATCTTGTTCTGATAGACAGGTTTGGGGTTTTATAGCTCTTAGAAAAATATACATTCTCATTTTTTAGGTTTAAATACAGTAAATACAGTGTATATATATACATTTTATTTATGTTTCATTTGAACACGACAGCTGCCGTTTGCACTGTGTGAAAGTTTCGCCATTAATAGACCAATAGAAATGCTCCAAAATAGCCTGGAAAACATTCTGGTTCCATTGACTTTGATTGAAAGAAAGATTGTTTTTATTCTCTCCTGTGAAGTCGCTATTTTGGACAGTGATTGTTTTTCTTTGGACAGCGACAGTATATATAATGGTTTGTCTAAACTTTTGACCGGTAGTATATAGTGATCCTTACACGCCTATTAATATAAAATAATATTAATATAAAAATGATAACTAAATATGAAATGTAGATGCTATATATATATATATATATATATATATATATATATATATATATATATATATATATATATATATATATATATATATATATATATATATAATGTGTGTGTGTGTGTGTTCCATTCTGAGGTCTGGACTTGCTTTCAGTTTCATTATTTTATTTACAATAAAACGGGTTATTATAGTTATAGTCATTAACACACTCCAATACATACAGTTTTAGTAATTTGGTGGTTATATATAAAACACTTATTTTCCAAATAGGAAGTTTTTATTTACTCAGTAAACACTTTATTATTAAATATTAATCAGTATTAATAGAGTAAGTAGAGCTTTTACACTTTATTATTAAATATTAATCAGTATTAATAGAGTAAGTAGAGCTTTTACACTTTATTATTAAATATTAATCAGTATTAATAGAGTAAGTAGTGTTTTCCATACGTCAGTGTGTTTATTGAACTCTTTCCAAGCTTCTCCTAAACAACCCAGTATTATTATCAGTTCTCATCTAATACCTGCTTTGACTGCTCAGTACTTCATTAAGATAAATCAAGATTTGCTGCTGAAGGAACTGAATACATTCATACAATGTCTGGGGCGTCCAGGAGAAATCTGGAACCTAACTTTGTTCTTCAAACTGGATGAAGATCTGATCTACTTCTCTCACAATAACATATTCATGTTACTTTGTATTGTGTGTATGATTATCTAATGATATCTGATGTTCTTACTGGTGAACACACACGTATTGATCGGATGAAGGCTTGTGGTTTTCAGGGAAAGGTGTGGGAGTTATTGGGAGATGTTGCTTTAAGAAGTTGAGGCCTGTTGTTGTTGACTGATATGTGGAAGCTGGAAAAACAGGCAACAGCTTTTATAGAGAAGTGTTTCAGGTGGTTTAAGGTGGAACTCCTGAGCCACGAGGGCTGCTGTTGGATGTTTACCTCGCGTACGTTGTACTAACAGGTGTTTCAAACAGGTGTCCGGAAGGCAGCGCTGCACGGCTAATGTGCGGTTGGACCGTATGTTGGAAAACATCCACGTCTGTGAAGGAGCTGGAGAGGGGTGTGGTGGGGAGGAAAGGAAAAAAAACAGGAACGCAAATAGAGATTAGTTTTTGAAGTATATCCGCAGACGTACTTGTGTAAGTCACGCGCTGGGATCTGCTGTAATTCCTATTTTTCTCTGTGCTCTGTAATTACGAACTGAAGCGTGGAGGGGATTCGGAGAGGAATCACGAGCTCCCTTCATATATACCTGGTCTGGAGGAGAGCGAGCTGTTCTCAGGAATGAGGCTCACTGTTTGTGTGGGAAGATGTTTGTGCCGGACTGGTTTGCGTTCCTGGTCCTGTTATGTGTTTCCGAGTCCTTTTCTTCAGTATGTTGGAGCTTCTTGTGCATATAAACGTCCTGCAAGGTTCTAAATCCCAAAGTTCACGCCAGCGGGAGAAACCCTCTCCTATAGAAACCACTTTTCTCAGCTGTCTCGATGGAATTCCAGCCCCTTTTCCTCTCTGTTACAAGGTGACATCATCTTGTAATACAGTTCTTAGTCCCCGCCTACTGGCAAGCTTGGCTCACCCTCACACAACACACACAGAGATATATAAACCAGTAAAATTCTCCAGCTCCTCCACTCTGTTCCTCACCTCCATCTCCTCCACTCTGATCCTTACCTCCATCTCCTCCACTCTGATCCTCACCTCCATCTCCATTCTGTTCCTCACCTCCATCTCCTCCACTCTGTTCTTCACCTTCATCTCCTCCACTCTGTTCCTCACCTCCATCTCCTCCACTCTGATCCTCACCTCCATCTCCTCCACTCTGATACTCACCTCCATCTCCTTCACTCTGTTCCTCACCTCCATCTCCTCTATTCTGTTCCTCACCTCCATCTCCTCCACTCTGATACTCACCTCCATCTCCTCCACTCTGATACTCACCTCCATCTCCTCTATTCTGTTCCTCACCTCCATCTCCTCTATTCTGTTCCTCACCTCCATCTCCTCCACTCTGATACTCACCTCCATCTCCTTCACTCTGTTCCTCACCTCCATCTCCTCTAGTCTGTTCCTCACCTCCATCTCCTACACTCTGTTCTTCACCTCCATCTCCTCCACTCTGATCCTCTCCTCCATCTCCTCTATTCTGTTCCTCACCTCCATCTCCCCCGCTCTATTTCTTACCACCATCTCCTCCACTCTGATCCTCTCCTCCATCTCCTCCACTCTGTTCCTCACCTCCATCTCCTCTATTCTGTTCCTCACCTCCATCTCCCCCGCTCTATTTCTTACCACCATCTCCTCCACTCTGATACTCACCTCCATCTCCTTCACTCTGTTCCTCACCTCCATCTCCTCTATTCTGTTCCTCACCTCCATCTCCTCCACTCTGATACTCACCTCCATCTCCTTCACTCTGTTCCTCACCTCCATCTCCTCTATTCTGTTCCTCACCTCCATCTCCCCCGCTCTATTTCTTACCACCATCTCCTCCACTCTGATCCTCACCTCCATCTCCTCCACTCTGTTCCTCTCCTCCATCTCCATTCTGTTCCTCACCTCCATCTCCTCCACTCTGTTCTTCACCTTCATCTCCTCCACTCTGTTCCTCTCCTCCATCTCCAGTGCTGTTGAATCACATGACTGAAACAACCTGCTGGTCAGTAAACACAGAAGGTGCTGCAGCTTATTACCGGACGGTGTTATTGAGCTGCTCTGTTGAGTTTGTGGGTGTTACAGTATATATTGTTACCATGGTTATTGTATTAGAATAAAATACACAGTTCTGACCATACAGTGGACATAGGCAGTAGAGCAGTGACCAACACAAGCTTCTTCATAAAGAGAGTCGAATTTGTTATTAACTTGAATTTAATTTGACGGCTGATTGTTTATTCTGTGATGAGCAACAAATAGGCTGGCAGGTCATTTCAGTACCCTGAATTAAACATAGCCCATCAGTACATAGTACTGATTCACATGACTCACTGTGAAATCATAACATTAATTAATTTGTCTGAATTCTGATCACATGTCAGCCGTGAATCCAGCTGTGACGCCGAGCTGTAAATATCTGACCTCATAATGACTCAGTTCAGTTACTGTCCATTAGTACGGAATTGAAATCAATTGGTTTTAATTGAGTTAATGTTCGTGAGGCAATAAAATGAAATACTGAAATACATAAAATAAATATACTGCAGTTATTATGTCTCTCCAGCCTTGATAAGAATTACTGACCGCCCGTGTTTTTTTATTGTCATACGTTTATAGAAACATGTTTATACCAACACCTGGATGCTGATGTAGTCATATGATCGCTGTTCAAACAAAAACCTGTAAATATTATTTATACAAACGACAGCTGCTCTTTAAAAAATTCTGGTTCCATTGACTTACACTGAAAATAAAGTTACTATTTTGGAGGTCATTGTTTTTTATTTTTTTTATTATATTATCTGTGAAATTGATGCAATTTAATCTCTACATTCAGATCAGCACAGGTTTCAATACGGCTAATACCCACATGCTAACA
Organism: Megaleporinus macrocephalus; assembly: GCA_021613375.1. Taxonomy (NCBI): domain Eukaryota; kingdom Metazoa; phylum Chordata; class Actinopteri; order Characiformes; family Anostomidae; genus Megaleporinus; species Megaleporinus macrocephalus. The sequence continues at coordinate 1,739,817 of CM038706.1, read as the reverse complement.
CATCAGTACCGTATAGACTATAACACACTGGTACACCTACACACACACACACACACACACACACACACACACACACACACACACACACACATACACACAGACAGACACACACACACACACCCACACACGCACACACACACATACACATACACACAGACAGACACACACACACACACCTACACACGCACACACACACATACACATACACACACACACACACACACACACACACACACACACACATAAACATTAGCAGATTGTGCCTGCAGTCTGGAGTCGTGGGGGGGTTGTTGTTGTGGGGGGGTTGTTGTTGTGGGGGGGTTGTTGTTGTGGGGGGGTTGTTGTTGTGGGGGGGTAACGGCAGTGGGTTGGATTTTGGCTGTCAGTGTTTTCCACATGGGAATCACCCTGAACTAATTATATCTTAAGCAGGGAGGAAATGCAAATCAGAATTTTACTCACACCCCTGAAATCGGAGAGCCAATTTAATCTAATACCCCCTTTAATTTAGCGCGCTAATGCAGGACCCTGGAGGATTGCCCCGTGTCACCGCTCCACCGTTCAGCTCTCTCTCTCTCTCTCTCTCTCTCTCTCTCTCTCTCTCTCTCTGTTTAGCTTTATCGCCTTTACCTCTCTTGCCCTAGCAGGAGCTTTACCCCTCGTTCTCTCTCTCTTTAGCTGTCCCCCTCTTTCCCTCTCTCTCCCTCTTTCTAGCACCCCCCCTCTCCCTCTCTCTCTCTTTAGCTGTCCCCCTCTTTCCCTCTCTCTCCCTCTTTCTAGCACCCCCCCTCTCCCTCTCTCTCTCTTTAGCTGTCTCCCTCTTTCCCTCTCTCTCTAGCTTCCCCATTTCTCTCCCTCTCTCCCTGCCTAGCTTTCCCCTCTTTCTCTTTTTTAGCCTTCCCCTCCTTTTCTCCCTCTCTCTCTCTAGCTTACCCCTCTTTCTCTCTCTCTCTCTTTCTTTTGCTCTAGCTCTCTCTCTCTCTTTCTCTGTCTCTTTAGCTTTATCATCTCTAGCTCTCCTGGTCTTTTTAGCTTTCTCCCCTCCTTCCCCCTCCCTCCCTCTCTCTTTCTATCTCTCTCTCCCTATATCTTTCTCTCTCTCTGTCTCTTTAGGTTTATCATCTATAGCTCTTCTCCTTTACCATCTCTCTCTCTCTCTCTCTCTCTCTCTCTCTCTCTCTCTGTAGAATGGATTAGTTTAGCCGAGGCATCTCATCTAAGCTAACACTTCCTGAGCTTTTACCTTTGTCTGCCTGAGGTTAGTCTTCGCTTACCGCACACAATGTGTAGTAGTGCTGTGTGTGTTTGTGTGTGTGTGTGTGTGTGTGTGTGTTTGTTTGCCAGGTTTATGCCACAGTGTAGAATTACACTCATGTTGTGGGGACCTGTCTTTGTGGGGACCACGGTGTAAGGTTTAGTGATGTTCAGGCCAGTAGTAGTCCTGGTTAAGATTTGAATGTCTCTCCAGAAAATGAATGGAAGTCTATGTAATGTTATGGCTGATCGGCATATATATATATATATGTGTGTGTGTGTGTGTGTGTGTGTGTGTGTGTGTGTGTGTGTGTGTGTGTGTGTGTTGAACACCGTCCTAATGCCTGTGACGTTTGCAGTGGACAGAGGATTAAACCCAGTCAAGGAATATACAGGATTTTTAATGGATATTAGTCTTAATCCCAGGATGGGAAAGCGACCCCCAGTTCAAGGTTTAATCCATGTCCAAGAATCCATCCCATAATATGTGATGCATAGATCAAGGTTGCCCGGGGAACAGCAGCAGTCCTAAGATAAAGAGTCCTAAGATAAAGACCAAAGGGCCCAATTTCCTGGACCCAGAGAAACCGAAGCACAGCTAAGATCTGGAAAGCTCTATGAACCGAGAGTTTAGGAGTTGGGTTTGGGAGTCTGTGTATGCTTGTCTGCAGTGAGATTTGTTTTTCAAGTGTTTAGATCTTCAGGAAAGTCATGCTTGGTGTCCTGAAGTGGAGGATGAAGTCATGCTGGGGTTTATTATGGTTTGTATATGGTGGTGTGGAACTGGACCTTACAAGGCTTGAAATTAGATGACAAGTTTTGTATTTGATCCTTTCTGCTTCGGGGAGACACTGGAATCATTTCAGTACGGCGGTGACGGGAGAGAGGCATGGCTAATAGCGGAGAGGTGGCTGCTGTATGAAAGAGTGGTAGGCAGCAACGGAAACCCAGCCAGTGGAAATTTCCCAGTCTTAAAATGACTAGGGCTGAACCGAATACCAGTTTTTTGGGGCTCGCTCTGGAGATTCGGGAGGGTTACAGCTGGTATTTAATATAAATCTGCTTTTTTAGACATGATGTATCAAACTTCCCGTCCGGATCGGAACCTTAACTGCATTGACTTAAGACTCTTGTTGTTTAAATATTTTGACTTGAGTACAAAAACTAATCTGATTCTAGAACTTCTATGCAACTGACTTGTAGGAGAAGATGAAGCAGCTGCATTTAATACGGTGATTATAATTCTTACACCAATGAAGAAACACTAAGTTTGGTACCACTGGACTCTAATGTTAGCTAACTAGCTAACGTTAGCCCCACTGGTAAAAGGTTAACTGGTTCTTTGTGGATCTTCTTAATAAACTATGAGGGTTTTATTTGGAGTTGCTATGAAGCCACATCTTAACATTCTGGTTGTCAGGCTTGTCAGTCAGACAAGGGCTGACAAAGATAGCTAGATATCTAACGAAGGCAGGACTAGCTAGCTATCTTTGCTTCAGCTGAACAGAACATAACTGGAACATGAAGATGTGGCTTCATAGCAAGAAACTTATGATTAAACCCCATAGTTCATCAAGAAGATCCACAAAGAACCAGTTTATCTTTTAGCAGTGGGGCTAACATTAGAGTCCAGTGGTGTCAAACTTTGTGTTTCTTCATTGGTGTAAGATTATAATAACTGTATCAACTGCAGCCGCTTCCCCTTTTCTCTCTTATCACAAGGAAACTTCTAGATTCAGAACTGAGGAGTTTTTAGGAACTCAGAACTGTAGCAGCTGGACAGACATAACATCAGAGACTCAGTAGAGACTCAGTAGGTACTCAGTAACAACTCAGTAGAGACTCAGTAGAGACTCAGTAGAGACTCAGTGGGGATTCAGTAGAGACTCAGTAGGTACTCAGTAGAGACTCAGTAGGTACTCAGTAGAGACTCAGTAGGTACTCAGTAACAACTCAGTAGAGACTCAGTAGATACTCAGTAACAACTCAGTAGAGACTCAGTAGGGACTCCGTAGAGGCTCAGTAGGTACTTAGTAACAACTCAGTAGAGACTCAGTAGAGGCTTGGTAGCAACACAGTAGGGACTCAATAGAGGCTCAAAAGCAACCCAGTAGGGACTCAGTGGAGGCTCAGTAGGGACTCAGTAGGGACTCAGTGGAGGCTCAGTAGGGACTCAGTAGAGGCTCGGTAGCGACTCCGTAGCGACCCAGTATCGACTCAGTAGGGACTCAGTAGAGGCTCGGTAGCGACTCATTAGCAACCCAGTAGGGACTTGTTGACAAGCAGAGCTAAAAGAATTTCCACCCTTTTAACTCTGTTGGGTCTTTTGCACCATCGTCACCCTGAACTTAAGTGTGACGTTGTAAACTCAGATATTTGAATCCCCAATTAAAAACGAATACCTGAACACGCGGGTCCAACCATAGAAATATCTACAGCACAGATAAGAACTTGGGCAGCTTCTGTCGTCAAGAAGGTCCGTGTGCTTCTATTGTTGTGCTATAGGAATCTGCACTGTGTTCCAAGGCGTTGAAGGCGTTGTGTTTGAACAGCGCTTGTTAACGTGTAACATTCATAAAGCCAGAGAATTGTGACATCACCATATCACACCTACCAGCTGTTCACATTTGGAACTGGTACATCTTTCAGGTGAACACTGTGTATATCCACTGGGACGGACCAGGGCCGCTCACTTCAGCTCAACAGGAGCCAGAACTGGTGTCACAGTTAGATTTATTGATATTTGCATAGTTTTTTTGCGTTAAATATCAGAGAACATAACTAGTGATACGCCATAAACTCATAAACTTGGAACATAGAAACTTACTGCTTCATTCTTTTTATGACCTCTGTCAGCACTTTCAGTTCCTTGTGGTAAATACTGAAGGTTATATGATCTGTCCAGACACACCATTAGCAGTATATCATGACAGACCAAAGAAAAATTAGATTTGCAAGTGGTGGTTTGTGATGGTCCAGTGTTGGAGATGATGTTCTGTTTAAGTCATTGCTTACCAGTGGAGAGACACTTGTACCTGCTCACTCTGCTGTTGTGAAAAGGGTCGACAGACAATCACACATGCCTTGCAGTAGAGCTGTGTATTGGCAAGAACCTGGCGATACAATACATATCGTATATACATTACGATTCAATATATCAAGATATATTGTGATACTGCAAGTAAAGTTATAAACTGTGATTTTTCAAATCCTATTATTAAAACACACCACTGTATAAACAGGTTTATCAATGTTTACAATAGCACTGCGCCCTTGTGCTGCTTGTTAATGTTGGAGTGGAGCTGAAACTGGACTACAACACTGACATCTAGTGGTCAGAGGTTTAAACACAACACACAATGATTCACTGTCTGCCAGGAATCTGTGGATACTGTGTTTTTGAGAGTCGATACAGTGTCATGGAAACATAATATCATGATATTCAATATTTCAATATTTTTTTACACCCCTACTTTGCAGAGACAACCTGAGACAGTGAGACGTTCACTTTCTGTACATCCTGAACTGCAGATCTTCATCCTCTTCATTCTAGGGGCACGATTAGGTGATTATAATTCTTACACCAATGAAGAAACACCAAGTTTGATGCCACTGGGCTCTAATGTTAGCTAACTAGCTAACATTAGCCCCACTGGTAAACGGTTAACTGGTTCTTTGTGGATCTTCTTAATAAACTATGAGGGTTTTATTGGGAGTTTCCTGCCATGAAGCCCCATCTTAACATTCTGGTTGTCAGGCTTGTCAGTCAGACAAGGGCTGACAAAGATAGCTAGATATCTAACGAAGGCAGTACTAGCTAGCTATCTTTGCTTCAGCTGAACAGAACATAACTGGAACATGAAGATGTGGCTTCATAGCAAGAAACTTGTGATAAAACCCCATAGTTTATTAAGAAGATCCACAAAGAACCAGTTTATCTTTTAGCAGTGGGGCTAACATTAGCTTGATTAGCTAGTTCTTCATCCTCTTCACGATTCAGGTCACAATAAACAATCATTAGACACGACAGGAGGAGCAAAAACCAAGAACGTTTTTTATGTGAGAGAGGCTGAAGCTCAGATTCACTCGTTTTGCTTATTATTCAAATTTCTGTTCCACCTATAATAGCAATGCAGTTACATTCTGTCGCCGGTGCACCATTGAGGTAACAGCTACATCATTAAATCAAAGAATTCCGACTACAGTAATGATTTTCTCAAGCTTTGTTATGTGAAACAGGCTGAACTGTGTTTAGATTGGTTTAATCTCGGCTGGATATTATAGATATTATAAAAACTCAGAGCAGCTGCGCTATACGCTCCTACTCAGCGACTCGGGAGCGTAAAGGTCTATACACACAGATGAAAAACAGGACTGTATATATTAATAGTATCTTTCAAACCGAGTCAGAAACGGACGTCCGCCCTGCGTAACCGTTTGTATAGAGCTGCTGTGTCCTGCATTGCTGACCAATCAGAGCTCCATAGCGGCGGTTGCAGCCCAAACAAGCGTGTGTCATGATGACGCCAGAGCTCCTGCCTGCTTGCGGTACTGTGACTATGAACGTGAACGATGTTGAGTTCACCGTGACTGTATAGAACAGCAGTTCCTTCACTCCTTTATAATCAGAGAACAAGCGGAAGCCCAGAATTCCCCCCACTGACATACGGAAATACCTGCAGCTCCAGCCGGCTCCTGTAAGAGGCGTGAACATCCGGTGTTGTTGTCTTATTTGTGTAATCACAGTGTGTGGTCGAATTAGCTGCAGTAATTAAAAGGAAAGAACAACCCGTCCTATGTGGAAAGGTTGGGGGGGGTGGGACGATTGGGCCGGCGGGTCTAAAATATACATATTCATTACATTTAAATATCTTATGTTAAAGTTGCCCGTATTTGCTGTTGTAGTAGACCATTTTTGTGATGACCGGCCTACTTACCCGCTAAAATGCATTACAGACATCTGGAAAACACTGTACCTAGATCAGATTGAGTGTGTCCTTCCAGGAGGAGGTATCTGACTGATAAGTGGGGCAACTTGTGGGTCTTGAGTTTAGTAAGTATTTGAAAAGCTGTGTGATCGCTGAGCCCAGTTCTTTATTATACATAGAGAAAAAGAGTGGCCCTAGAACGTAGCCCTGGGGAACGCCGCATTGTGAGGCTTTTATCCTGTTGTTTTGGGGTGAATCTCAAGATTCACGTCGTGGAAGTCTTTACTTTATGAAGAGAGAAGCATGCACTCGAGTGTAAAATGTTTAAAAAGCATTATTTAGTGCATCTAGTGGAATAATATTTGCACTGTTAAGTACCTGTGCTGGTTTCCTCCTGTGAACAGCACATATTCCCTTGAATTTACCTACACTGCAGACTTTTTAATTAAGTGGAAACTGCCTAAGGATACGCAGTGTGAGGTTTAGAGTTTTTAAAGTCCTACTGTATCATATCTCTGAACAAAATCCTCTCTAAGTGTATATGACCCGTAGGTGTTATGCAGTTTTAACTGATATGTATAGAATAGCACCAGAAACTAGATCTTCCAATGAAATATTTGATTTCTTAAAATATAATCTGTATGAAATGAAATCAATATCCATTTGGCGGACATGTGTAAAGATAAGGGTTTGACGTTTAAGGTGTCTGGTACAGTCTGGACCGCCATCGATGAGCATTAAAAATACATGCAGGCCCATTTAGCCCACGCAGATTTGACTCTGATGACCTTTGCTATAAATTAAACTTACCATGTTGTACACTTCAGCGTCCGTATATCTCCAGGGTCAGTCTATAGTCTCTATATCTCCAGGGTCAGTCTATAGTCTCTATATCTCCAGGGTCAGTCCATAGTCTCTATATCTCCAGGGTCAGTCTATAGTCTCTATATCTCCAGGGTCAGTCTATAGTCTCTATATCTCCAGGGTCAGTCTATAGTCTCTATATCTCCAGGGTCAGTCCATAGTCTCTATATCTCCAGGGTCAGTCTATAGTCTCTATATCACCAGGGTCAGTCTGTAGTCTCTATATAGTCTTTAAGCTGTAACACTACCTTCACCTACCTGTGTACAGGTAAACTGTAACACTACTTTCACCTACCTGTGTACAGGTAAACTGTAACACTACCTTCACCTACCTGTGTACAGGTAAACTGTAACACTACATTCACCTACCTGTGTACAGGTAAACTGTAACACTACCTTCACCTGCCTGTGTACAGGTAAACTGTAACCCTACCTTCACCTACCTGTGTACAGGTAAACTGGAACACTACCTTCACCTACCTGTGTACAGGTAAACTGTAACACTACATTCACCTACCTGTTTATAAGTAAACTGGAACACTACCTTCACCTACCTGTGTACAGGTAAACTGAAAAACTACCTTCAACTACCTGTGTACAGGTAAACTGTAGTAGTTAAGGATTACTGAGTATCGTTGTTAAGTATTGTGACATTGTGTTGGTAGCGTATCGACCGGCTCTACTTCTACGTAATTCCGTGACGGGCGGTAATCTCGGTTACCTCCCGAATGCCGGTAGGATTCCGGTTGGCGCTCCACTCGGTCCTCCTGCTGTCAGACGCTGACAGAACGGGAATCTGCGCGAGCTCCGCTGTCACTCGTCCGAGAGACAATGAGGCGAGTATCTGAGGTTGCTCTTCAGGTCTGTGTGTGCGAGGGGGTGGGCTGGCGGGGGGATTGTAGTGGAATACACTGCTGCATTTAACCGGGCAAACAATAGCTGTGGAGGACGCGATGGCTCGGCCCTGACAGGCCGCGAGTGGTGGGGGTGGGGCGGAAGATCCGTGATATGATTGACACGAGTTACAAAGCGCGGTGAACAAAGACACAGAAAAAAGAAATCATTCTGAGTGAAGATAAAATAAAACGTGGCAATTTAACAACATTGTAATATTTTATTGTAAAAAAATTTGAATTTTAAAACATTTCTAAAATGTTGATGTTTTGGAATGTTTCTAGAATATTCCCCCTAGAATTTGGAGTATTCCTAAAGAGTATAAATTTTTAATTATTTTTTGGAATATTTCATTGAATTTTTGAATATTCCTCTTTAATGTAGGAATTTTGGTACATTTCTAAAATTTTGATATATTAGAATATTCCTTATATGTAGGAATTGTATAATATTTCCAATAATTTGGTGTTTCAGAATGTTCCTAAAATTTAGGACTTTTTTTAAATTTAGGATTATTTGAATATTTCAAGAATTTAGGATTTTTTTGAATAATTCTTACATTTCTACAATTTTATATTTACAAGTTTTAGAATATTCCCAAACAATTAGATGGTTTAGAATATTCCTAAAATTTGATATTTAGTAGTAATTTTTGTTTTATTTAGGATTTTTGGAATATTTCTAGAATTTAGGAATGTTAGAATATTCCTCCTATTATAGAAACTTTATTGTGGAAAAAGTTTAGGGATTCAGCCATAAAATTCCATGTTGTTTTTAATGTCTAAATTCTGTGACTGTCAACAAATAGACAAATGTTTGAAGTCTGAGAGTTAGCCGCTGCTGGGCGGAGATGCTGAGAGGAGTTCTCTAATAAATGCACTAGATGGCGCTGTGGGCAGCTGACCGGTCAGGAACAGTGGCTAATTTTCGTGATACAGTGTTAGCCGTAGCTAACATGTAGGTCCAGAAAGCAGAACGCTCCTCATAAATCACCTTTACCGGGACGTACAGACGCTTCTCCAGACTACAGGACCGGTGACGCGCTGCGAGCCAGGCTTTTAAAAAGTTTGTGGTTGATTTTCCATTCATCAACCGAGGACGAGCTTTTTTAATTAATGGTTGCCGCCGGCGCGCGGGCAATAAAACACCTTCCATTGATGCGGAGAATCCAGTTTTTAATTAGGGTAAATGATGACTGATCAACTAGTCATCTGTCTTTTTGAATAGCCGGTAAAAATTAATAGCCGCGCGGCCGCTAATTCTGGTTAACTGAATAGAAGACCCTGAGAAAGGCTGTACAATTAGCGGGCTCGGCGGGCTCGGCGGGCTCCGGGCTGATGTCAGGAGGAAGAAAGGCGCGGAGCTGGAGGAGACGTGGGAGATGCTCTTTGCTTTTGTCCTCACGCTGGGGCCGCGGTTAGAAGCGGTGTAATGAAAAGGTCGCTCAGCCATTGTGCCGCGCTCTCCCAGCGCCGAGCTTTAAAGAAACGACCCCCCTCCTCAAACCCGCGCCCCCCCAACGCCCCCCACCCGCCGCAAAATGGTTGGTGGCAGGACCTTGAAGAGCGGGCAGGAGCCGCGGCTTAATGAGAGCGAGGGGGCCAAATAAGCGGCGGCGGCGGCGGCAGCGCCGGGCAGCTCTAATTTGTTTTAGGTGTGCTCAGAATAGATAAGGACGAATGTGTGGCCTTCCCCCCTCCCCCCTCCCCCCGCCGCAACCTTTGCTTCCCTGGAGATAACGCAGAGCGCTCACAGCCAATCTCAGCGGGGGAGGGGTGGGGGCGAGAGAGGGAAGAGGAGAGAGAGGAGGGAAGAAGAAGGAGGGAAAGAAGAAGAAAAAAAAAACGAAAGAAAGGGCCTGAGGGACAGGCCTCCTTTCAGATGTGCCGATCTCCAGCGCAGCACTGGATTTATACAGGCTTTAACCACAGGTTAATCTGAGAGAGAGAGAGAGAGAGAGAGAGAGAAATAGGGAGACATTAGAGACATAAACGGATAAAAAAAGGAAAAGCTGACAGCGAGGAAGAAATAGAGAGAGAGATACAGAGAGATAAAGAAAGACTGGGAGGGAGAAAGAGAGGGATGAGAGATAAAAAGAGAAAGGGAGAAAAGAGAATTAAATGAGAAGAGTGGAGGGAAAGAGAAAGCAAGAAACAGACATAAAGAAAGAGAGGATAAGAGACAAAGGAAGGAAAGAGTGATAGATGAAATACAGGGAATGAAGAGAGAAAGAAAGAGGACTACGAGGAAAGAGAAAAAGAAAATGTTGGAGAGAGAAATAGACAGCAAGAGAGAGAGAAAAAGAGAGAGAAATAGGGAGACATTAGAGACATAAACGGATAAAAAAAGGAAAAGCTGACAGCGAGGGAGAAATAGAGAGAGATACACAGAGATAAAGAAAGACTGGGAGGGAGAAAGAGAGGGATGAGAGAGATTAAAAGAGAAAGAGAGAAAAGGGAGAATTAAATGAGAACAGGGGAGGGAAAGGGAAAGAGAGAAAGCAAGGAACACAGACATAAAGAAAGAGAAGAGAAAAATGAAGGAAAGAGTGATAGATGAAATACAGGGAATGAAGAGAGAGAGAAAGAGGACTACAAGGAAAGAGAGAAAGAAAATGTTGGAGAGAGAAATAGACAGTGAGAGAGAGGGAGAGAGAGAGAGAGAGAAATAGGGAGACATTAGAGACATAAATGGATAGAAAAAATGAAAAGCTGACAGCGAGGGAGAAATAGAGAGAGATACACAGAGATAAAGAAAGACTGGGAGGGAGAAAGAGAGGAGTGAGAGAGATGAAAAGAGAAAGAGAAGAAGTGAAATAGGATAGAGAGATAGAAGAAGAGAGGGAAGGAGGAATATTTGGAAAGAGAAAAAGGAGAAAGGGAGAAAAGGGAGAATTAAGTGAGAACAGTGGAGGGAAAGATGGAAAGAGAGAAAGCAAGACACACAGACATAAAGAAAGAGAAGAGAAAAATGAAGGAAAGAGTGATAGATGAAATACGACAAAGAAATACAATGTATGAAGAGAGAGAGAAAGAGGACTTACGAGGAAAGAGAAAAATATGTTGGAGAGAGAAATAGACAGAGAGAGAGAAATAGACAGAGATAAAGAAAGACTGGGAGGGAGAAATAGAAACAGAGGAAAAAAAGCAATAGATGAGAAAGACAAAAGCAAGAGAGAGAGAGGAGAGAGAGAAAGAGATGAATACAGGGAAAGAAAGAAAATGTTGGATAGAAAAATAGAGAGACAGAAGAAAGGGTAAGAAAGAGAAGCAGAGAGAGAAAGAGAGAGAGAGAGAGAAATAAAGGGAAAAAAAGGAAAAAGAAAGCAAATAGAAATAGAGCCAGATACACAGAGATAACGATAAACTGGGAGGGAGAAAGAGAGGGATGAGAAAGATAAGTAGAGAAAGACAAACAGGATAAAGAGATAGAAGAGAAGAGGGATAGGGAGAAAAGAGAGGGAAAGAGGAATATTTGGAAAGAGAGAAAAAAATCTGCGAGAGAAACCGAAAGAAAGAAAAGGGAGAATTAAATGAGAACAATGGAGGAAAAGAGAGAAAGCAAGAGATAGAATGAAAGGACATAAAGAAAGAGTTAGAAGAGAAGAGACAAAGGAAGGAAAGAGTGATAGATTAAATAAGACAAAGAAATATAGTGAATGAAGAGAGAGAATAATGAGTATCAGGAAAGAGAGAAAGAAAATGTTGGAGAGAAATAGCGAGAGAGAGAGAAAAGAATTAGAGAGGAAGAGATAGAGGGAGAGAGGACGTAAAGAAGGATGGACAGAGATGGAGGTAAAGTGAAGAGAGAATGAGAAAGGAGAAATAAAAAGAAAAGTAAGAGCAACAAATAGAGTTAGAGATGGAAAGAGAGAAAGGAAAGAGCGATAGATGAGACAAAGAAATGAAAATAATGTTGGAGAGAGAAATAGAGAGGGGAGAGTGGAAGAGGGAGAAAGAGAAACCACGAGAGACACAGAATACAGTAACATAAAGAAAGACGAAGAGAGATGGAGAGAAAGAGAAAATGGGAGAGGTATAGAGATAAAGAGAAAAGTGAGAACAAGAGAGAATAAAGAGAAAAAGAGACAAAGGATAAAAAATAGAGCGATAGATGAGAAAAAGACATTCAGTGAGAGATATTTGAAAGTAAAGTGAGAAACAAAAATAAAGAAACAGAGATGAAGGAAGCGAGAGAGAGATAGACAGAGAAATAAAGGGAGAGAGAAACAGAGGGAGATAAATAAAGGGAGAGAGGAAGAGAGAGAAGAGAGTGAGTGAGAGAAGAGAAGAGAGGGAGTGAGAGAAGAAAGGGAGTGAGAGAAGAGAAGAGAGGGAGTAAGAGAAGAGAAGAGAGTGAGAGAAGAGAGTGAGAGAAGAGAAGAGAGGGAGTAAGAGAAGAGAGTGAGAGAAGAGAAGAGAGGGAGTAAGAGAAGAGAGTGAGAGAAGAGAAGAGAAGAGAGTGAGAGAAAATGGAGTGAGAGAAGAGAGGGAGTAAGAGAAGAGAGTGAGAGAAGAGAAAAGAGGGAGTAAGAGAAGAGAAGAGAGTGAGAGAAGATGGAGTGAGAGAAGAGAAGAGAGTGAGAGAAGATGGAGTGAGAGAAGAGAGTGAGAAGAGAGGGAGTGAGAGAAGATGGAGTGAGAGAAGAGAGTGAGTATGAGAAGAGAAGAGAGTGAGAGAAGAGAGTGAGAGAAGATGGAGTGAGAGAAGAGAGTGAGAGAAGATGGAGTGAGAGAAGAGAGGAGTGAGAGAATAGACACTCTGTGGAGTGAGTGTGCTCCTGAAGGCTGTCGGGCGGTGTGACTCGGTGAGTGGAGGTAAAGCAGATCACTGAGTTATGCCCGTTTCCCAGCATGCTCTGAGAGACGTCCACCTTTTTTTCACTCTGGATTTTCTGTCAGCTTCCATTTGTGGAGATATAATACCCCCCCCCCCCCCCCCCCCCACACACACCCCTCCGCAGAGCCCCCCCTCCCCCCGCAGCCCCCCGCAGTGAGGTAGGGCTGTTAAAGAATTTATCACTCTCCGTCTCCGCCACCAATTAAGGACGCAGTGTAATCGGAGGCGGATGACCTTTGACCTTACAGGCCGCCGCCTGTCGTCTCCTCGCCCCGGTCTGATTTAACATCTCCGGTTCAGCCGTGAAAACCAAGCGCCTCTCGCTGGACACAGTGTGTGTGTGTGTATAGTGTATGTGTGTGTGTGTGTATATAGTGTATGTGTGTGTGTGTGTATATAGTGTATGTGTGTGTGTGTGTGTGTGTGTGTGTGTATGTATGTATGTGTGTGTGTGTGTGTGTGTATATAGTGTGTGTATGTATGTATGTATGTATGTGTGTGTGTATATAGTGTGTGTGTGTGTGTATATATAGTGTGTGTATGTATGTATGTATGTATGTGTGTGTGTGTGTGTATATAGTGTGTATGTATGTATGTATGTATGTGTGTGTGTGTATATAGTGTGTGTATGTATGTGTGTGTGTGTGTATGTATGTATGTATGTATGTGTGTGTGTATATATAGTGTGTGTGTGTGTATATAGTGTGTTTGTGTATGTATGTATGTATGTATGTGTGTGTATATAGTGTGTGTATGTATGTATGTATGTATGTGTGTGTGTATATATAGTGTATGTATGTATGTGTGTGTATGTGTGTATAGTGTATAGTGTGAGTGTGTGTGTGTATTGTGTGTGTGCGGGCGTGTGTGTGTGTTTATAGTGTGTGTGTGTATATAGTGTGTGTGTGTGTATGTATGTATATGTGTGTGTGTGTATAGTGTGTGTGTATAGTGTGAGTGTGTATATATAGTGTGTGTGTATATAGTGTGTGTGTGTGTAGTGTGTGTGTGTATAGTGTATATTGTGTGTGTGTGTGCATATATAGTGTGTGTATGTATGTATGTATATAGTGTGTGTATGTATGTATATAGTGTATGTGTGTGTGTATATAGTGTGTGTGTGTGTATGTATGTATGTATGTATGTGTGTGTGTATATAGTGTATGTGTGTGTGTATATATATATATATAGTGTGTGTGTGTATGTATTGTGTATATAGTGTGTGTATGTATGTATTGTGTATATAGTGTGTGTGTATGTATGTATGTATGTGTGTGTATATAGTGTGTGTATGTATGTATGTATGTATGTATGTGTGTGTGTATAGTGTGTGTATGTATGTATGTGTGTGTGTATATATAGTGTGTGTATGTATGTATGTATGTATGTGTGTGTGTGTGTGTGTATAGTGTGTGTATGTATGTATATATGTGTGTGTGTATATATAGTGT